>QRFJ01000410.1:100090-370612 GCA_006176705.1 Cocos nucifera
AATTAAGATGGCAGATCCAAAACATGCACATGAGTACATTAGGATCATCGACCGTCGATGGGGTTATCAAATGGGTAGGGAGTTGCACTTAGCAGGTAAGCAGCAAATCAAGAACTTTTTAAAAATTTATATAAATAAACTTAATCAAATATGACAATCTATGTGCAACTTACTATCTGAATCCAAGTTTTCAGTACTCCATACCTGGGATTGGCATGGATGAAGAGCTTTTGTCCGTCCTACGAAATATAATAGATAAGATGGAACCCAATGCAGACATCGTGACTGTGTCTTGAACAAGTTAAATTCAGTAATGTTTATTAACTTAGTGATGTCTTTGACAAGTAAGACAAGTTTATAACAAATAATTTTTTTATTGACGAAAATATTTAGGGAGGGCACAGAATCATTTGGAAGTAATGTAGCAGTTAAAAAGCAAATCAAAGATGAATCCAGGTATATATCAATAACTCAATAAGTTTCTTTTTATATTCAATCTTATTTTTGATTTTGCTGATTTTCAATTATTTTACAGTTGAATGATGGGTGCATTTTGGTGGATCTGCACAACATCATAGGAACCTTGCCATCAAGATCCTCTCATAGATGGTTTCATCGAGTGGATGTGAGTGTAACTGGTCAACCTTTGCTCATATCCACAGCAAGCAAAGGAATCGTCTGAAACAAAAATGCCTCAACGATCTTGTATATGTACACTACAATCTGAGACTGAGGCTCAAATTCATTCAGGAGGAAGTTTGGCTGAAGTATTCAAATCCGACTTGTAGTGATTTTGTTGTTGAAGATGAAGATTATCCGATAACCGGATGGGTTATGAGTCAACAGCGGGATCCAAAGCTTGATGAGCTAGGATCGCCTCCACGACCAATCAATTTTATTGCTAGTAAGGCTAGGATGGACGCCTCTCAATGGACAAGCAGCAACATTCCACCTAGATATTCAGCCGATACGCCACAGCATCCGCCCTCACAGCCTAGGTAGCCAGAGCGAAATATGAGCAAAAGAAAAGGAAAGGCAATTACGGCACCAGTAGAGCCCGAGCATTTGGTTCACTCAAATTCAGATACCAGATAAGCAGTGGTGGTAGTTCTTTAGCTGATCATGGATCCGATTATCATGGAGGGACCGGAGGACAGGAGACAGCCAGTTGGTGGTCTTCGATTCACTGGCGAGTCTCAATTTATGCATGCCACACAGGATAGAGACCACGATGCACGTGTTGATAGAACCCACAATGATACGATTTCATATAGACGATGGGCTCCACGAGATCATTCAGGACATGATGCAGCTATAGATGACCTCGCACATGGAGTAGGATCCATAGATGTATCAGGTTCATCTTCGTATTCTGGATCCTCTTATCCGCAGTCACAGCCATTCTATGATCCTTACGAATATGAATATGGATATGATGCCTAGGAGACATCTTCTAGTGGCGACTATCCTATACAACCCATAGCATTTTACGGATCAGATTTTGCTGCTAGTATATTTAAATGGACCCCTTCACAACCATACTATCGTTCGAGGGTACCGCTTAGAGCTATGACCTCAATGACACTTCGAGGATGAGTTATAATCCAGCACGTCTGCCTTATGGATCTAGCTGGACCAATATTTCTTCTGAATATATAAATGATCCTACTATTTATGAACATCGACGGTCGACCGAATTTTGATGAATAATACGTATTTAATATTGAAAAAAAAATAATTAATTTAAGCATTTTAGGATCCAATGATATCTGATTTATGTATTTTAGATTCGTATCACATACGATTAACATTATTTCCAAATTCCGAATGGTACAAATATTAATTAATATCATGACTAATAATTTAAATTTTTTTAAAAAAATTATTGAATATTTCTTTTGAAAAAGCAACAAAAAATAATCAAAAAAAACTTGGTGTATCGGTTTTGACCGGCACGCTTGCCATACCGAGTGTCGGTACCGGTACCGTACCATACCAATCAGCGACCGGCATGGTCACTGATACCAATACCAAAAACCTTGATTCCACCTCTTCATTTTTCAAGTTCTTCAAAATCATCTTCTAAGTCCAACAAACTCTTTTGTGCTTGGACCCTAATACTTCCTAGAGTTTTCAGAATGAACAAATATCCAATTTCAGAGAATTTTTAATCCTAACTGAAATACAAGCATGTGAATCCAAGCAGCATAAAATCACTAACAATAGATTGAAACTAGAAGTAATCAGCATGCAATAATTGAAGCAAGAAACCACAAACCAGTCCAACTGGTGCCAGATCCAGTAAATCAGCATAAATCAGCCATGAACAACAAATTAATAGATTTCCATGAAATAAACAAGTTCAAGAAAAGTAACTAGCTTACAATCCACTAAAGCACATGGCCGATGAATGAAAATCATATCTAAAAATTAAATTGGCAGCCAGAAACTGCTCAAACAAGAATACAATATGTACCTCCAAACCTAGAAAACAAGTAATGATGACAGGCAAGGAGGTAGGTGTGTTTGAACCGAGGGAAGTGAAAGACGTAGAAGTCAGAAAGAATCCAAGATAAAAGAAATCTCACCCAAAAAAAGAACCTGAACGTACAAAATATCCACATCCATTTGTCCCACAAAGTTTTCAAAGAAAAGGAAAGAGAGAAGGAGAGACCATCGCCACAATAATATCTTATGTGAACTCAATGAGTGCCCAAAGAGAATGCTTGGCCACAATATACAGAGGAGGATCGATTGCTTGATCTAGTGTTTAGAGCACTGAATCTCAACCCTTGCTGCTCCATATCTGACTTATCAAGATCCAAAGGCTGATATCTGCTTGCAGTGTTGCATGACAGACAATGTGGACTTCATTTAAATATGCTGTACGCTAAGGAATTGAAGAAGTAATGATGAATGCCCACTAGGGAAACAAATAAAGACATGATCATTCACCTACATCATGATGCCAATGTCAGACCAAGAACCTATGGCAGCACTTTGTTGCAGTTTTTAGTAGAACCATGCTACCTACTTTGATGGTTTCAGCACTTCAATGCCACATGTAGAATTGAATCCATTAGACCTCAGCAACCTAGTGTTACGTTGGTCACATGGATAATATACAAGTTATTAGATCTTGTCTCCATTCTAGATTTGATATGTCAGCCAATCTGGGACAATCCAATCTGATGCGATGGGCACACGAAAGTAAGTTTGCAGATATAATCAAATCTAGTAGATTTGGTGTTAGCATACAAATGAGATAATTCTTCAGACACCTATGAGATGCATAGTTGATAATATTTACATAATCATGATTAGGGCACATACACTAATGCATGTTGTTGGGGATAAACCCCGCTCCCGCCGAAGTCCAGTCTGATGCTTAGCCTTTTGTAACTGGTAATCATAGAAGAGCTTCGATCGAAAATTCTCCAGGAGCCGAACTCCTTTCGGACTTCTCCTTCAGTCGGATTCCTCCAGGAGCCAAACTCCTTCCGGATTCCTCCAACAGTCGAATTCCTCCGGGACTTCTCCTTCAGTCAGATTCCTCCAGGACTTCACCTTCAGTCGGATTCCTCTAAGAGCCGAACTCCTTCCGAACTTCTCCTTCAGTCGAATTCCTCCAGCAGTCGGATTCCTCTAGGACTTCTCCCTCAGTCAGATTCCTCCAGGAGCCGAACTTCTTCCGAACTTCTCATTCAGTCAGATTCCTCCAGGAGCCGAACTCCTGGATTCCTCCAGGACTTCTCCTCTAATCGAATTCCTCCAGGAGCCGAACTCCTTCCGGACTTCTCCTTCAGTCGAACTTCTCCACCAGTCAGACTCCTGGACTTCTCCATCAGTCGAACTCCATCCGAATTCCTCCAGCGGATTACTTCCAGATTTCTAGTATTCCTCCCGGATAATCCCCTCTAGCCGTATTCCCTTTAGGAGTCCGAACTTCTCTGGAATTGACATATGTCAAAGCTCTTCAACCAACGCTTGCTTCCTCTGAACTTCGACTATTAAATCTCAACGAACGGACGACACCTCTCTCCATAATAAATTCCACTTGGCCCCAAACGGCCCACTATCGAATGGTTACGGTAATAAATTCCACGTGACCCCGAGCGGCCCACTACCGGATGGTTACGGCTATACAGGCTCCGTCTATAAAAGGATCCTCCAGATACGTTTTCTCTAAGCTCTCTTCTCCTTCTCAAAACTCTGCTGAATTCTTTCCCGAGCACTCCATTCCGGTTGGCCAGAAGAGCTGATTTGATCGTCGAAGGGTTCTGCCAGAGCCACCACCATCGACTCCGAATGGAATTTTATTTTACAGATCACCGGCAGCGACCTCTTCTTCCCCAACTCCAACTCGATCTGGCATCAACCAGATTCTGCACCAAAAGGATTGGCGCTAGAGGAAGGGCCCTCTGTTCCTGAGGTATCCTTGTTCTTAAAGGAGTGCTCAGTCGACCCTGTGGATCTTTTTCTTCAAGGTTCATCTCCATCCTCTTCCTCAATCCCAAGAAATGCCTCCAGAGAAGGCGACTACCCGGAGATCTACCACTTCTACCGCCAGATCCATCCGCTCCTGCTTCATCACCGACGCTTCAACCTCCTCCACCGGCGGCCACAGTAGATCCGAAACAATTTAACCTGCTGATGCAGCGGGTTCAGAGCCTCATCGAAATGGTGCAGGCCATACGGCAACCCTCGATGGCAATTCTGCCAGAAAATCCGCCATCGGGATGTCAGGAACCGATCCCAAGGAGGAGCACTTGGGCTAGCATACCCATCGCCCCTAGAAAGGGGAAACAGAGATAAGAGGATCCTTGTTTGGACCCTGATTCTTCTTCGGAAGAGATCTTCCCCATCTACAGCTAGAAGTCTTCCAAGATCTGCGATCGAAATGACGTCCTCGATCAGAAACTACGGGAGATGGACCGACAGATTGAGGAACACCACGTCGCTCCGACTCACCATGACGACGTCCGCATCGATCCCCCTCTCTCCCCGAATTATGCAAGAGCCCGTTCCGCCAAACTTCAAGCTTCGATCACCTAGAGGCCTTCTAAACCATGATGCTGCTCCTTGGCGTACCAGACGCTATCTTATACCGAGCTTTCCCATTTACCTTAAAAGAAGCAGCAAAAAACTAGTACTCGACGTTGAAGTCGGGTACGATCTTCTTCTTTGATCAAATGAGCCATCAGTTTGCGGCTCACTTCGTTAGCAACAAACGTTCCCGCCGAAGTTCGGATTCTCTGATGAATATCAAGCAGAATGAGGGAGAATCTATCCGAGCTTATGTCATCCGGTTTAATGCTGCTGCATTGAAGGTCCGGAAGCTGGACTAGTCTGTCGCAATGACCGCGCTCAAGGACGGCCTTCAGAAGAATGATTTGCTGTTCTCCCTGAAGAAGTACCCCAGGGACTTTGCCGATTTGCTAGCTCGGACTGAAGGATATGCCCAAGCGAAAGAAGCCTTCAAGTTGAAGGATGAGGAAGCCGCAGAAGAGCGGCGAGTAGGCGAGTCTAATAAATCTACAACTGATGGAGGGCCGAATGAAGTTCGACCATGCTCACGGACTCCCTCCGAGCGCAAAAGAGCCCAAACTCCTCGAGCTCGTCGTCAAAGAAGCCCCGACAGAAGGGCACGATGAAATTCTTCCCTTAAAAGGTTTCACAACTACGCCCCCCTTATTACTCCACAGAGGCCGACCTGAAGCAAGAGAAGATCGACTAAGGGCACTGCCGCAGCCAAAACCATCAAGGAGAAAGGAACAAGGAGATCGGCCGTCTCTCGACATCATCAACACTATCTCCAGGAAACTTAGTGCTTCGGCAAGCCACCATCTCTTAGCCTCAAAGCCAGCAGGAGAACCTTGCCCCAAATTAGGAAGGCCCGTATGAAATAGAGAAGGTCGTCCGATCCGGAGCTTATCGCCTAAAGGAGCTCGGAAGAACAACGCTCCCAAGACCTTGAAATTCAGAAAATCTGAGAATGTACTACCAGTAATTTTCCTTCAATAAAACTCCATCTCAACATTATTATTTCTTGGTGCAAAAATTATATGATGATAAGAAAAAAGCAATCAAAAAAGGCCATGTTAGGAACAGGAGGGGAACCTCGTCCTAACATGAGCAAATCGAAGACCTCGTCGATATAAGACAAGATAAAGAGAGGCCGTACCGACGATCCCAACACTTCAATAGGAGATAAGATCTTCTACAACCTCGATTGGAGATAAGATCTCCTCCGAGCTTCAACTTCAATAAGAGATAAGATCTTCTACAACCTCGGTTGGAGATAAGATCTCTCCCGAGCTTCAACCTCAACAGGAGATAAGATTTCCTACAACCTCGGCTAGAAATAAGATCCCCTCCGAACTTCAACAGAAGATAGAATCTTCTTCAACCTCAACAGGAGATAAGATCTCCTACAACCTCGGCTGAAGATAAGATCTTCCCCCGAGCTTCAACTTCAACAGAAGATAAGATCTCCTACAACCTCGACTGGAGATAAGATCTCTTCCGAGCTTCAGGATCTCCTACAATCTCGGCTGGAAATGAGATCTCCCCCGAGCTTCAACCTCAACAGAAGATGAGATCTCCTACAACCTCTGTTGGAAATAAGATCTTCCCCGAGCTTCAACAGAAGATAGAATCTCCTTCAACCTCAACAGGAAATCAATAGGAGATAAGATCTCCCCCGAGCTTCAACTTCAATTGAAGATAAAATCTCCTCCGAGCTTCAACTTCAAAAGAAGATAAGATCTCCCCGGAGTTTCAACCTCAACGGGTGCAGAGCCCTGAAAAGAACTTCGACAGTCGTCTTTTTTGTACTCTCTTCCTTCGAATTTCGAACTCAAAAGTAGGACTATTGTTGGAGATAAACCACGCTCCCACCAAAGTCCAGTCTGATGCTTAGCCTTTTATAACCGATAATCATAGAAGAGCTTCAATCGAAAATTCTCAAGCAGCCGAATTCCTTCCGAACTTCTCATTTAGTCAGATTCCTCCGGAAGCCGAACTTCTCATTTAGTCAGATTCCTCCGGAAGCCGAACTTCTTCCGGACTTCTTCTTCAGCTGAACTTCTCCACCAATCAAACTCCTTCTGGACTTTTCCATCAGTCGAACTCCATCCAGATTTCTCCAGCGGATTACTTTCAGATTTCAAGTAGTATTCCTCTCGAATGATCCCCTCTAGTCGTATTTCCTTTAGGAGTCCAAACTCCTCTAGAATTGACATATGTCAAAGCTCTTCAACCAACGCCTGCTTCCTCCGAACTTCGACTATTAAATCTCAACGAACGGACGACACCTCTCTCCGTAATAAATTCCACGTGGCCCCGAGCGGCCCACTACCGGACGATAACGGTAATAAATTCCACATGGCCCCAAACGGCCTACTATCGGACGGTTACGGCTATACAGGCTCCGTCTATAAAAGAGACCCTCCAGATACATATTCTCTAAGCTCTCTTCTCCTTCTCAAAACTCTGCTGAATTCTTTCCTGAGCACTCCATTCCTGTTGGCCAAAAGAGCTAACTTGATCGTCGAAGAATCTTGCCGGAGCCACCACCACGGACTCCGGACGAGACTTTATTTTGCAGGTCACCAGCGGCAACCTCTTCTTCTCCAACTCCAGCTCAATCCGACGTCAACCAGATTCTGCACCTACACATATTTTCTTTGGATTTATTAATGGAGCCCCTTGAGTTTGTTAGGTGACTTGAACATTGAACCATAAACCCTGAGGATTAAAAAATTCTCCACAAAGACTCATCGTACTGTTTTTAACTTCCAAAGTCACATATCAAGTTACCAAACTTGAGTTTGACTAGACAAGGCAAGGTTAACCTCATCATCAAGCACAAATCTAATCTTACATTAACAAGCATACTACTAGTCATAGTAAGAGAAGCATTTCATGCTATTTCTTTCTAGTGACAACACCTTTGGCACCCCATATCCTACAAAGTTAACATTCATGTGAGCACATGTCGTGTCACAACATTTTTATCTTGCTGTTGGCACTAGAGTTTTGCCATTAGCAAAATCTCTATATCTTGAATTCTAATCCTTCACCTTTGTTTTACCAACACCTTTTTCTCAAAGCTATACATAAAGAACTTCCCCATTTATTTCTCCGCAGTGTGCCAAAGACAATCCTTGCCTGTTCCTAATGTTATATCTTAACCTTCCAAAGTTGAGTCATGTTGACAATAATACCATCTCCAACTATCCTTTGAAAACTGAACTTTATTTAAGTCTCAAAAGATACTAGTGCTGCGACCAAATACATTAAAGTTTAAAGGCAGAAACCAATTTGCCACATTCCAAAGCCTCCAATGAGGATAATGATTTAAAGATAAAGTAGATTTACAAGTCTGTTTGCTTCTTGATTAAAGTGGACCTCTTGTCAAAACTCGAAAATTAAGATGTAGATATATGAGTAAATTGGAGCATGTTTATGCTTAACAACTATACAAACAATACAGTGAGGGTAAATCATCTAAAATGAATTTGGCATATGCAACATCCAGGATCAGAAGGGGCCTCAAGTTCAAGTTGAATTATCAAGAGTGACAAAAAGACTTCAATGGATGTGTGAGAAGCATCAAAAAAAAAAAAAAAAAAAAAGAGTAAAATGAAAAATGATTTTGAAGAGTCCATTTTAAAATGTTTGACATGGGATACCAGTCCACGGTTGAGAATTAAGATAAGGCCTCTATAATTCATATAAACCAGACCTAAAATAAACAGAAACAATGCTTTTGTTTTATGCCTATAGTCATGTTCCAAAATGTAATTGAAGACATAGCTCTATGGTAAGTAAATACAGCATCGTGAAAGACAATAGATAGTTCATATTTCCTGGTTTACAGATAAAGCAATTGCTTCAATCATATTTAAGCTATATTAACAAGTAAATAAAAAGGACTAGCAAAAGAATTAAAGAAATATTTTTGTAATAACAATTATGATCATAAACAAATAAACTCAACTCAAATACAGCCACATGCAAGAGCAAGAATAACTATAGTGGAATTCCTAGGAAAACACACGAATTATGAAAGAGTTGCACCTGTTATTGTATATAAATTATGTAATTTCCATGGAAAAATTTGGTATCTAAAGGTAGAATAAATGAAAAGACTTACTCAAAAAGGAATTTCACATAATTAATGACATAGCTAGTTAAAGGGTGGACAGTTCCATCAGCAACAGTTGTTTTTGTTGCATCTTTCTCAACTGCTTCCTCAAAATCACCAAAGGTTTCCTTGGCAGTTTGAGCCAAGCGCCTTGTCAAACCCAATGCAGATTCTCGCATTTCAGAACAAGCTTTGCCCTCAAATATCGTTTCAAACTAACCAATCAATTAAAGGCAATAGTCATGAATTCTATCATCACTATTTATTGAAAAGAATGATACTTTACAATATAAACAGCTCTCATACATATGCTAATAAATTAAATAACTGGGATGAGCTTAAAAAATGTAAAGTGAAGTGAACGGGTACAGCATGTAAACGACAGCCTCATAGGCTCATACCAATTACCCAAAATGTCAATTCCCATAGGTTCTATTAACGCAATAGCAAATCCAATTGCAAAAGTTCCGTTCGGGAATATCAATCTAACATGACATCCTTTATCAGTAATTGTCTGTTAAAATGAGCTAGCCCTATCATAGCGCTAATCCCCTTCCCAAATTGAAGCACACATAAGCATAAACCTACACACACATATAAGGATATCTATATATAAGTGCATATATTTAAGGGCACTCTAGTGCACGAGCCACCCTCAACTGCTGTGACTGGGGAGAATCGGATTTACGCAGCCTTATCCTCCATGCAAAGAGGCTCTTTTCATGTTTCGAACCACATAATGGAGCAACCTTGCAATTGTGCCAAAGACTCACCTGCTAAATATTTTTATCTATTCTATATGATAACAACAGTTTTGAATTTGAAGATGAATTTGAAGAACATTCCATTCCAATACCATCTATCATTTTTCTACCCAAATGCCCTTCCATCTATCTTACGATACATAAAGAATTCCTATTCAAATAAATTTGTTTATTTTTTAGAAATTAAATAATCAAAATCCTAAATCTAGAAAGAAATAAATAAAAATTGTATTCTAATCACTCTTTCAAGGGTGACAACAAAAGAAAAATCCCATTATTCTTTTTAAAGGTTATATATAATATAATCTAAAATTTCATATTTATTTTTCTTATATAATATAACCCAAAATTTTATATTTATTTTTCTTCTCAAACATGCATGGCACACGTGGTTGCTAGTACATAAAATAATAGTCCTTGCACATTTAAATATGTTTAATCTGTTTTGCTGTTTCCCAAAAGACCATTAAGATATATATAAGAAAGCCTTCTGTAAACATATAAATAAAGTAATAAACCATGTCTTCCCTTGCAACTCTCTGCCTCTTATAGTTCTCTATCTGCATGCTTGTCCAGATATGGCATTTCTATTGCATTTCCTTCCCCCTTCTTGTGAAATTCAAAGCTTTCTACATAAAACCCTGGTGGTCCACTATTTCATTTGGAAATAAGTTAACTTCAAGGAATCTATGTTCTGCCAACAAGGTAGACAAGTTAATATATATATTCTCCCAACCATTTCGATTTTTCTGATAAAACTCAAACCTTTTTGTCAATATGGTGCCCAAAAGCACTATATTTCCTAATTTTGAGGGGAGCAATTCACAAGCTAAACTTTTCTTCTTCCTTTATTGTCCCAATTAAATGCATTTCCAATCTTCTTTCGCTTTTTAAATTTCTAAATTTTCATTTTTTTTCCAACATTTTAACAATGTTGTACTATAACTTATCTACTTTTAACTTTGTTCTTCTTTTTTCCAGATTGTGCATTTTAATCTAGGATATTCATTAGTCATTTTTGTGGTTATATATTCATCTTCATTACCAAATTTGGAGAATTCTTTCATAACTGTGTCATTTTTAATGTCATCATGATATTTCTCAGTGTTTTTTTTATTTTATTAATTCTGCCTTACTCCTTTTCTTTTTTTTTTTTTTCATTTTCGACTTTGTTTCACAGAACCTACAATATATATGCTGTTGCTTCTAGACAACATCATCAAAAGCTAAGTAAGCAGCAGTACCGACAATTCCAAAGCAAAACCTTCATCATTTAAAATGCTTTTATACAGCACATAAAAAACAATATTTCAAAGTATTGCTCATCTTGGTTCATGTCAAAAATATCATGATATGACACTGTTGGATTACAATCAATGTTGCCATTGGCAATCATCTAGGCAGGCACTTGGACAGTCCACCTAACCACGCTTCAAAAGTGTATCTTTCAATAGCTGTTCCAATCTTTACGTGCCCACATAGGGGACCATTTGAACACCTATTCACCATCTATTACTTTTCAACAGATATAGTTAGAACATACAAACAATGTTTTCCAACTTCCAAGAATTCCACTAATAAATTGAAATTGTACAAGTCAAACAAGTTACAAAAATTCATTAGTTAAATGAACAATTTTAGGTAGTAGTACTTGCATGGTGTAAGATACAACAATGGTAGGTTAACATGTTGTTTTGAGTCTTCAGACTCCTGAAACTTTTCTAAAGAATCTATGAAACAGCAAGAATTATAGAGTGAAACTCAACTTGATGAAACTAACATCATCAAGATTTTTCAAATGCCCAAGCACCTTGAGTATCTTGACTATGGCATGGAACAATGCTGATAAACCCCACATGAAGACAACTGTGGGGTCCCAAATTCATAAGAATCTGAATCATACTATAAAGTTGAACAACTGGCTCCGCTTTAAATAATAAATACAGTACGTATAGATACTTGAACTATACACATAACAAATTGGTAAGAGACAAGGCTTCAAAAAGCATTACATCATGTGAATGTCATGTGTTAAAAGGACAATATGAAGTTTGTCACATAAAGGTGGCTGTTACTCAATGAAACTAGAAGTTACCACAAGCAACTTTCCTTGTGGCAAGATCACCAGCACCCCAGTCAGGAGGAAAAATATGCTCAAAATTGTGGTGTTCAAAGAAACATGTGTTATACCTCCGATTGAAGTTCATGCAGTATTTCATACATGTCTAGAAGCACAAACAGCTTTTCTGGCGACCTTTTGCTTTTAGCAATAGCCTCTCCAAAACTAAGTAGCACCGCTGCACTGTTTGCAGTTACTTCAGCAAAACACTGATCCTTGAGAGAAGCAGTGCCTTCAAAGATTTGATCACATAATTGACGTTCCCCAGCAAACAGAAGCTTGACCTGTTTCAAACATGGTCAAAAGACTTGAGAAACAAAAGAAACAGCCTCTGGAACTGATTTTTCTACAGATCCTTACTGCAATTCGCATGAAGTGAATCCAATTGCCGATTTTGGCCTCTAAGGACTCCCACTGCAACTTCTGCACCTCATCTTTACTGAGTTTTTCCACTCCCAAACTTGAAAGGCTCTTTTCTAAAGCCGAAGCACGAATTTCCCTGAATGGCAAAAGAATAATGCCCTTGACATAAATAATTTGTACTGAATCAAAATAGAAAGTCTCATGAACATGGATATATCGTAAAACATTAAGTTCATGTAATCATATGGTTAAGATTACACCTAAAGATGTACATAAAGCAAGGCTAGAAAACAGTATCTTTACATAAAAAACATGATACAATCAGGTATAAAAAAAAGTAATATTTTTTAAATCAGATGATACCTTGACAAGATATGTTCATATTGCTTGATCATCAATCGAAGCCATCTATTTAACGGCATGATTAAGGCTTCCAAAGTTAACATGCATAAGCACCGTAATTCAACTGCTCAATCTTAGCAGGCCCACAAAAAATACAAGGCAGCCACAAAAAACTTGGATACTTGCGGCATATCACAAGTTATTTCTTGATCAAGTGAGGCCATCAAATAGGTCAGAATTTCAGCTAGTGCCCACAAAGGGAACAAGCATATCAGCCATCATGGTGGTCATCATGATCGCGAACCTACTTGATTTTCAAGTGAGGCCACTCCGAATGCATGGCATCCTTACATCAAATCCATATGCATTTGGTAATGAGGTAAGGGCATGCAAGAAATCCAATCAAACCACAAAACCAATCCAAACAGGTTATTTTGGTTCGGTTTGGATTAGGTTATCCCACATTCGATTTGGTTTCAATTTTTGATTTTTTGGAACCAAAAAAATCGGTTTGGTTTCGTTTTAAGTTATATGTATACATATATACATATAAACTTGAACCGAACTGATCCACATATGTACTATACAACTTGCAATAGGTGAGCTAGCTCAACATACCAGTCACACCCAAACCAGGCTATCCCTACCGAGCTCAGCAGTCGGCCTTGTGAGGATTATTTATTTTGAAGCGAGAAAAAAAATATTTTGTAAATAGTAGATGTGGGATTAAATGAAATCAGTGCCTTTCAACCCTTTTAATCCCACCATTTTTGAGTCGTCCGATTAAATATCAACAACCATAGTGAAGCCTTTAAGTCTTTAACCCTAGCTGCCGCTCTTGGTTCTCCCCCACTTTCAGCACCCTTTCCTCCAAAAATCACTGTCTCTCCTCTCTCATGGCTCCGCATGAGGCCCCCAACCATCTAAGGTTGATCCCTATTCCGACTCCCCTACTTGATCTCCCTCACCCTCATCCCATGACCGGCACCTCATCCTCTCCCCTCCACCCACTCCCATCACCACAAGCCATGGCAGCCCCTATGCATCCTTGACCCCAATGCCTCATCACCCTCTTCATTGATGCCCTCTACTTCTACCTCATGTACATTGGCAACCTAGGCATCAGCCAAATCGAGAGGAGAGGCACCTCTATTTCTCCTCTCCCTCCTCTAGTTCAATAGGTCACCGCTGAGATCCATGCACCGCCATCACCATATGTCACCTTCCCTTTCATTCTCTCTCTCACAGCCTTAAGACTACAGTCGATCACCATCGGCCGCCAATCAAACCACAAAGTAACTCCGATGTTTCCCTCTCCTCTCCCTATTTCACCCTTGCTCGCCTATTCTAGCTCCAACCTTGCTGAACCCTCGATGCAACCGGATGTTGGACCAACCCCATCCTCTGTCCGTTGTCGGGTCTATCTAGCATGTGAGCCTAGGTGATCGAATGGCAAGATCCTTGGCCTACTTCCCTTTAGTTTCACTTCTTGTCGCCCATACGCAGCCTTGCTACATCGGTGCCTCCGAGTCCCACCACCATCGCAACCGCCAGATCCCCTGCAACCAATGAAGCCACCAAACCTCTCTCCTCCCTCCCTTCCTCTTCCGCATCATCGCCTACCTCGCCCACCTCACCCACCTCATCCTAAGTTCAACCTGATAGACTGAACCAAATTTTTCAAATCGGTTTGAACCAGTTTTCATATAAGGTTGGTTTGTCTTTGATTTTGGTTTTAGAAAACCAATTTAAGTCAATTCAGTTTTAAATTTAAAAATACCTCTAAACTGACCCAACCCAAACCGTGCACACCCCTATAATGAGGTAGGTCTGAGCCAACATGAATTCAATGTGAACTCAATGAAATTCAACTAGGGTTTCTTCTATATGGTTGCAATCCTTGAAAAATGGCATGTTATTGCAAATAAATGATGCAAAAATCTCAACTCCAAAGGAATAAGCAAAAAACAAATAAACGTAACCTCAACTATTCAAGATTGATTTTATAAATCAGTTTTCATCATTTGATCATATTGAGATATGTTAGGTCGCACATAATGGAACCCAAAGCGACACAAGCCATGGAGTCCACATTGCATACAAACCTAAGTAGCTAATGTAATTTGGATGTTTGCCTCCCAAATTTTATCATTTTGTCAGATACGTAAGTGACTCAAGTTCATTGAGTTGCAATGTCTAGATTTTTGTCATTATATAGACCAGCATTATCCTAACTGTGATGGCACATATGACCAAAGTTAAGTCATCCTTGCAACTTCCAAAAGCCTACCACTGGTTTATGCCAAATCCAGAACCGGATCTTATCCACCAAAAAACACACTTTCAAGATTTCTCACACTACATACAACCAAACTAACCATAAGGATTTCATCTAACTCATTAACACAACTCCCATCCACATTATCTCATATCTCCCATCACAACTTCCTCCACATCATCACATACACCTATGATGCTATGGAAACTGAATCTGGATGATTGATTACAGGCAAAGAAGAATTTTTTAAAAGAAATCTGCAGAATGGCAAAAATTTCTTGTTTTCTAAACCAACCCTCTCCAGTCCCTCTCTTTAATCTTGCCATTTCTGAATCTTTTCTGAAATAGCAGTAAGCAAAAGATCATATATTACCTTAGACAAGACTAGGTAAATAAAAACAAACATAGAATCATCACCAAATTTTAAGAAATACAAGCTTGAACTCACCGGAAAATGGATTACTTGCAGTGGAATCAGATTCTACGTAGAAGCAGTAAACACATGTTCAGATGGTAGTCTCCCCTCACAAAGTTAAGACATGCATCCCCTCACAAAGTTAAGACATACATCCATTCAAATTTCACCAAAATTAATTTATCCTTGTTCTTACTCTATAAAATAATTACGTCTCTGGCATGCCAAGTGGAAATAGTTAAACACATGTTCAGATGGTAGTCACTCCTCATAAAGTTCACACATACATCTATCCAAATTTCACCAAAATCAATTTATCCTTTCTCTTACTGCACCAACAATTACATCTCTGGCATTCCCCTCCACCTTTACTAATTTATAGATATTCTCATCATGTTATTAAGACCAGGCAGGTGATCTATATGAGCAGACAATGTTTCATTATGTTCTACTTCTTTAGGATAGGTACCTTTTCCTTAATGCTGCCATGTGAACCTCCAAATAAACACCTTGAAGTTCCCATATACAGGTGATACCAATGTCTAGACCTTTCTATAACTGGCCTAGTTACATTTTAAAACAATCCAAATCTAAAATAATACATAAACTGAACTAACAATAGTCTGTAACAGTGAAAATACCTGATGGATATTTCAAAACTCTGTACAACAATTAGATATCTATTTCACATGATATTTTTAAAAATTTATCAAAGATTATTGCTGCTCATAAAATGGACATAAAAGCACTCAGCATGTTGTCATATAAAACAAGTTATCTCAAGCCCCTTTAACAAAGTCAGAAGAAAAATAGTTGAAAGAAAGACATCCAAGTGAAATCTATACCTGTAATTTTTTAAACATTGCTGTTGGTGTCCAGCTTGAACTAATTGTTGAGCTAACTTGTGCAGTAGAGGCAACATCCTAGGAGCAATGAGAGTTGGAGGAGTGTATACAGCAACCTCTGAGTTTTTGGCTTGACGCTCAGAATTACCGGTACCTGATGGGTTTTCACCACCATCACCCTGCTGCCCTGGTGACCCTGATGATGGTCGGAGGGCGTCCGGAAGACAATCAAAAAGGCGATCAGGTTCCACTGGTTTGCTGAAACCAGATTGAAAAAGAATTTGATTCCGGAGCAAAACAGTTGCAAACAAATGCACTTATTTTCCAATCAAGCACAAGATACGACTTATCAGACATTAAGGAAAAGAAGTGTACAGTTTGAAAGCATGTGCAACATAAATCAGGCATTAAACCAACATAAGTATTAAATCACAGCCATTCAACATCAAACAGAGAGCACTTTAAAAAATAAAAAAAAAATAATCCTGCTGTCAAGATTAAACTTCTACTACTTAGCAATGAGTTTGTTTTCTAATTAAAATTCAACTGAAGTAGGTTACTCGTAACTTAATTTGTCCGTCTGGCTGGATCCTTCTACAAGGGATCAAGTTGCTTCAAAATTTGCAAGCTCTGAAAGTGGAAGAACAAATGACTTGAGGTCATCAAACAAATGGTTTTCTCACATTATCGTTGTTCTGTGGTAAATTGTGGGCATTGTCACTTGCAACAAATGTCCAGAGATCATCTCTCATTTGATGAGTACCTCTCTTGCATCTTAAAAGGAATTTAAATACTGCAGTGAAAGGATGGTCTTGTCAGAATAATCCATAGAGAATGTTTTTTTTTATTTTTGTTGGAACGACTGCTTTACAAAGACCTTGAATAAATAATCCAATTGCATCAAACTGCAAAGTATTCTGCAAATTCATGGGTTGAATAGACGTAGTCGCCCATAATATCAAACCTGTATGATCCACCACATAGGAAGCCATCTAATCAATAGCCCAGTTTGCCTCTCTGAAAACACATCCAGCAGATAAAGAAGTAATACTCGACTTGAGTCTCCAAATATCCATCATCGATGGATGAACGGACCTTTCATCCTATGCTTCTATGGTGATTCATGATATAATTGTTGTGGAATCTCCTTCTAGAATGATATGATCCACATGTAAGTAGTGATATATGATCCTGTGCATCATTTGATTGAGAATGTTTGTTCATTTGTAGTGGGACACTATGAATGGTTTTTATTCATCTTTTAGTGTTAAACCTTGTTCTCTTTTGCATGGATATTTAAAATAATACAGTACCATTATATTTGTCAAATATGATGAATAATAAATGGTTAGAACAACAAGATCCCACAACTTAGGGCAATAAATGGAACATGCAGTTCCATGCCCAAATCCTAGATCCAAATTCTAAAAAAGAAATTGGACTGATGCAACCTAATGGATAATATTTTCATAATTAGTTAATTACCATGACATGATGCATAATTGTTGATTGCACCCCCACCATAACCACATCTTGCTCATATAGATTTCAACATGAATTATCCCACTTAAAACCTAAAGAATCGATCATTCAATGGTAATATTAAGAAAACAACAATGACCTAGAACATGAACTAGAACAAGAACGAAAACAACAACAACCAATGAATTAACAGAATCACACCTGTGCTTGGCAAGAAGGCCCCTGAATTCATCCTCCAGCTTCACAATGGCCTTTCCAAGTAAATTATTGACATTGCTAAGTACTCCATCACTGCTCTTGAAGCTTTTATTTGAGTTAAAAAAGTGCAAGACGCTTCTCAACTGATCAACTGCCTCCAGATAACTTTCTAAGTCCTCATGCAGTCCCTTCAGTACTTTGATCTCTGCCTACATATTCGACAGATAATCAGTGTTGAAATCAAACCTCTAAATACACCACCACCACATGAGATGAACCACAAGTTGCTTAGCTTTGAAATAGTCAAAACCAATATTTTTGGATCAATAAACCCTTTTTTCTATGCCCAGCAATACTGTTAACTACTAAAACAGCAAGTACACTATGCTTCCATGTATCCCACGCTATATGCCATAACATATTCCCAACCAAAAGCCCCTAATTTCTCTTCCAAAAACTGCAGACAGAGACATTCAGAATTAAAAATTACCCAATGTCTTAGCCACACACAGGCATCCTTGTGACCATTTTCACTAAGTTTTTGACCATTACACACCTTAAAAACTTGGAATACTAGATAGCATTAATACTAAACTAACGCCTTGTTTGGGAGTTTAGGGAAGAAAGGAAAAGAAAAGAAAATGTTAATAAGGAGAGAAACAAAAAGAAAAGAAAGTATATTTCTCTCCTCCTGTTTGAGAGTTTAAAAAAGAAAAGAAAATAATTTCTTTCCTACTTGTTTGAAAGCAAGAAAGAAAGGAAAAGAAAATAATGTTATAATTTCTTTTTACTCTTATATCCTTGAACATAACTATAACAATAAATTGCCAAAATAGGCTAACTGCTTTCAATCCTAATCTTGTGCATGGAATTTGCTTCAAAATTTTCAAAATCATGACAGCCATAATCTATATGGAAAAAGGCCTTACCTTTCAATCTTTTTTCGTTTTTCTTTTATTTTTCTTGAATTTTCCTTTGTTTTCCCCTGTTTTTCTCCTATTTTTTCATTCTCAGGAATCTAAATCGATGGGAGGCTTGGAGCAGCTAAATAAAAAAGCTTTCCTATTCTAAAATGGATGTAAAATAAATCTTAGGATTCAAATGTAATATTAATTTGGTTCTTCATTATTAGAGGTGTAAGATGGGAATTATAAAAGATTCACATACTCTCTTTTCCTTTCTCTCCAAATCCGCTCGATTTAGAGGAGAAAAAGATTATAGATTTTAGGGGATTTGTTTTCTCTCCATTTCTTCCCTTTTCTTTTCATTTCTTTCATGAAAAAACTTCCAAATACTTTCCCTTATATTCTTTTCTTTTCTCTTCTATTCCCCTCCCAAACAAGGTGTAAGAGTGTTTCGCAACAACTGGGCAATAAATTTCAATTAGAAGAGCTCGAATCTCAAACACGTATTGCCTGTGCCTTGATTCTGTGACACGATGTCAAACAAAATGCATCCAAGCCCTTCACATTAGTGGACGACAGAATACAGAGACAAAATCAATTCTTGCAGTAAAACTAGTACAGAGACAGACAGACAGACAGACAGAGAGAGAGAGAGAGAGAGAGAGAGAGAGAGAGAGAGAGAGAGAGAGAGCAACCTCTCGTGTGCGATCGAATTGACCCAGTATAACCTCTGCCGACTTGAGCGTCTTGTCGATGTTCTCATGCGCCACCCGGACCGCATGCGTTCTCACCTACATCACAAATAACCAAAAAATAAGATCAAACACTTCCAAAGAAAAGAAAGGGAAACCCTAGAAATACCAAAATAAGAACTAGACATCTCAACAAATAGACACCAAAATCCACTAGAAATCAGAATGTACAGCATGATAGTTGAGGGGATAACGAAGGGTGACCTGGGTGGGGCGCATGGCGGCCTCGAGGGCAGAGAGCCGATGGTCGAAGGAGCCGAGGATGGAGACCATGCCGTCGGTGATGGTCTGGCTCTTCTGAAGCGACTCCCGGAGGAACACCGCCCTCCCCGTCAGCATCTCGATCGCCCCCATTACCGGCGATCTCCTCCTCTCTTCTTCGGACGATGGTAATTTTAGATCTCGAGGAAGAGTGAAAGAGGGGTGGTTACCGGTTCTTCCAGGTTGGAAGCGAAGCGGGGCGGGGCCAGGAGGCGGCGATGCTTTTCATCTACTTTTACAGTTTTACTTTATCGACCGGTAGTCTGGTCCTCGGTTTGTGTTTCGTTGCTGAGGGGTCCCTACCCACCGTTTTCCGGGGTGGCTGGCGTAGCCTGGTTTGAGCTTTAAGGAGGCAGGCGGTCGAGAATTTTTAGATTACGCTGTAGGGCTGAAAACGGATCGACCCCGATACAAAATTATTATTTGAGCTTTGGATCATATCTAAATTCAAAAATTTTATAAATTTTAAGATTTAAATTTAATTCAAATTTAAATCCGTGCAATCAAAATTCAATCGGATCGATTTGAATTTATTATTAGAGTCAAATATTAGACTGACCCTATTTCTTTTACTTATCAAAAAAAAAAATCTCTATTCATTATGTATTACCAGTATTTATAGCAATTATATACATAAATCATTCAATTCTTTATATCATACTCCACATTTGTTATCTCAATGCAAGCTTGAAACATTGCATTTATTGGCTAAATCAATTTAAGATTTTAACTTAAGAATTTTAAGTTTTAAATTTAAAAAAAATGGTTAGACTAAATTTGGGCTCATGCTCGGATTGAAAGTTTCGAGCTCAACTTTAGGCTTAATCTCGGACTGGATCAAAGGTCTGCCCGAATCCAGTTCAAAATAAAAATGAACTCTATTTCTAGGCTCAAGCTCAGTCTGAATGGCTTCGGGCCGAGCCCAAAGCTGGGCCCGAAGCTAGCCCAATCCGATGGGCCTCAGGCTGGCCCAAGCCTACTTTCAGCCCTATTATGCTACTGAGAGTGCTTTAGAGTAAAGTAGTCCGACATTTTAGTTGATTAAAAGTTTCTATAGAACTTAAAAATTATCGAGGGATTCGATCTAAGGATTCGAACTGAATTTAATTAAAAATATTTAGATTCAAAATTTGGCTCAAAATAGATAAAATCTTAATATTCAAACTCGAAGCGATCTAGAAAAAAAAAGGGATAATACTCAATATCAACTTAACTAGATTTAATAGCAACCAAATCATACCCGAGCTCAACTTCAAGGCTTTTTCATTAATTAAGAATATAACAAAATATTATACTTTAAAATATTAAATTAATAATATATTATAAATAAAATATAATATTATTAGATATCTATATATTTAATTATGCTTGCAAGCCTTCGAGCTAAGCACCTGGCTACTTAAATTCAATCCAAAAAACTATTCGAGTTTAGTAATAGTCGAGTCGAATCAAGTTGAGCTTGAACCGAATCAAAGTAGGGCAACTCGCAAGATGCTCGACTTATTTACACCCTAAGTCCTGGGTCGGTGCCCAATGCCATTAAGATATCATCATAAATGACATTTTTGCCCTTATTCTTACTATAGAATTTCTTATTATGGCATTTTGAAATTTTTTTTAATAATATTCATCTGATACAAGAGTGTTCTTTATCATCTTATTTACATATTATTTTATGCAGTTGCACTTTGAAGGATGTTAAAAGTTGTTGTACAGGCTAATTCTTTGTCTATCGGCAAACCATATTAAGTAACTATGATCTTCTCTTTGCTAATTATTATATTTTATTTGCTTGGACTATTCTATTTAATGCTATGGCTTATCTACCGTTATAAGCAATTAATGTAGAATTTTGGATCAGAGCAAATTTTTAAAAATCTATTGTAAACTTCAGTCCAAAAGTTAATATTCTTACTAGGTAGTATATTAAGAATCAATTTCATATCAAACAAGGCAGATGGCGCATGGCAATTACTAGGAATTCCTGTCTCCAATGCCAACTTTAGTTGATTATAGTGGTCTGATACAGCAGTTCATGGATAGGTTGGAAGGATAGAAGTGGAAGATACTATCTATGATAGGTAGGGTGTAACTTACAAAGTTACTTCTATCAACACTCCCTATAAATTTGATGATTCATTCAATTATCCCAAGGAGTGTGCTTCTAAAGTTGGAGAGCATAATTAAGAATTTTCTATGGATTCTATTAATAATTCAAGAAGAGCTTATTTGAATTCTTAAGATCATGTATGTCAACCTACACTACAAGAAAACAATATTTTTGTGATGGAATTATTTGTGATGCAAATATTTTCATCGCAAATAAAAGTATTTACCATAGAATTTTTTTCCATCATTGCAAATAAAGGTATTTGCCATGAAAATTTTTTTCCGTCCCAAATACTAACTTATTTGAGACGAAATACCTTTTACATCATAAATAATTGAATATTTATGATGAAAATATTTTTTCATCATAAATACTTAATTATTTGAGATAAAAAGATTTTCATCATAAATAATCGATAAAAAATTAAAAATTTTAAAAATAAATAAATGCCAGATTATTTGTGACAAAAATATTTTATCGCAAATAACCTAGTATTTATGACATAAATAATTTTTTCATCATAAATAATCGATGAATAAATAAAAAAATTGAAAAATAAATGCTAGATTATTTACAATGAAAAATTACCATCGCAAATAATTAAGTATTTACGTTGAAAAAATAATTTACATCACAAATACTAAATTATTTGTGATACAATATTTTCATCACAAATAATTGATAAAAACTCAAAAAAAATTTAAAAAATAAATACCAGATTATTTGCGACAAAAATATTATGTTGCAAATAATTAAGTATTTGAGACAGAAATTATTTTTTCATCATAAATACTTAATTATTTACAATAAAACTTTTTTATTGCAAATAATAAACAAAAAAATAAATACCAAATTATTTGTGATATAAATATTTTATCATAAATAACCTAGTATTTATGATGTAAATAATCTTTACATTGCAAATACTAATTATTTGTGATAGAAATTTTTTCATCATAAATAATCAATGGAAAAATAGAAATTTAAAAAAAATAAATCCTAGACTATTTATGACAGAAAAAGTTTCATCATAAATAATCAAGTATTTATGATGGAAAAATAATTTTTATCATAATACTAAATTATTTATGATGCTATATTTTCATCATAAATAATCCATAAAAAATCAAAAATTTTAAAAATAAATAAATGCTAGATTGTTTGTGATAAAAATATTTCATCGCAAATAATTTAGTATTTATGATAAAAATCATTTCTCCATCGTAAATACTTAATTATTTATGATGGAATTTTATTCATTGCAAATCATCGATAAAAAAATAAAAATTCAAAAAAAAATGCTAGGTTATTTGCAACAAAAAATTTCTATCATAAATAATTAGTATTTACAAAGAAAAAAGTATTTCTATCATAAATATTTATTTATTTATTTGTAATGTAATATTTCTATTATAAATATGTTGATCTCCTTAAGTGAATTTGATGATGACTAAATATTAGAACGTAAGACTACTAATAAATTTTTTTTTAGTATTCTAAAGTACAGAAGAAAGAGAGCTCTTTGATAAAAATAAGAAAAATATAAAATAAAATTTAATTTAAGATCAAAATCTTTTGTTTGGTAGCAAAATTTCCTCCAAAATAGTCTTGGAGCATTTTCGAGACGTCCCCAAAAATTTACGAGATGTCTCGTGATGGCCGATATAGTGAAATAGGATTCTGGCACAGGCTCGAAAAGTCTCGAGTTGAACTCGAGACATCTCCATCTCAAAAAATAGAAACTTCATTTCTGTGCACTGAGACCAAGACATCTCGAAGAATTTTCGAGAGGTCTCGAAACGTGGTGACAACTTTTCAATGGATAGTTCTAGACCTCCTTTTTTCAACCCCAACGGCTAGTTTTCATCTCCAACAATCTGATCTAGCCTTTTTCTACACTCTAATCATTTCAAGCATGGTGGAAATGATCCAGATATAAAAGAGAAGAGAAAATATCCTTTAAAAATCAAGAAAAAAAGAGAAAAAGCAAGAATGCCCAATTTTAACGAAAATCTTCCTCCATCAAAGTTTTCTCAAGCATTAAAGCATCCTTAAGTACAATAACTCTAAGCATTCAAGGAGGCAACTAACGAACTACAACGACAACTCTTCAGCTCAATTTAAGGAGCATTTAGTGTTGTAAAATTTCTTTTTACTTATTTGTATATCAGGTTTCAGTAGGGGCTTATTGGTTTGTATTAATTTGTCTGAGGTTTGTACAGATTGTGGTTGATGAACCTGAAGAAAAACTAACTGGATTTGGGATAGTCAGCTCGAAAAAACTATCCGATTGTAATCTTGAGGGATTATAGTAAAATTTTCAAAAATTTTGCTTAAAGAGTGGACATAGATGCTGGAAGTGCACCGAACCATTATAAAAAATTTTTGTTTGTATGTGTGTGCATTTCTCCAGCTTCTCATTGCTGTGCTCGCTCATTCATCTAACATTTAAATAGTTTATTTCTGCAAATACTTGCTTCAAAGTTTAAAAACCCAATTCACCTCCCCCTCTTGGGTTGTCTAGCTGGACAACAATTGATATCAGAGCTTTGGTTCTCTGCTAATTGTTGATTCTTTTTTCAATTAAGAGAAAAAGATTATGACAACCCAACTTGAAGGATCTCTTGCCGCAAGGCAATCCACCAATAGGCCACTCTTTTTAATGAATCCAACTATATCTATTGGAAAGATCGCATGTGCATTTTTATATAAGCCCTTGATTATGACATATGGAGTGTCATTGTTAATAGGCCGCACACACCAACAATCATTGTGAATGGCATTTCATCTCTTTGAAGGAATCAAATTTAGGGTTTCAGAGCTAGATCTTCAAACTTTTTCTAGATCAGTAGCGGAAGACTCAAAATTAATCTAATTAAATCTAAATATCAGATAATCCCTAGATCTAAGACCATATTATATGATTATTGCATGATATTTATGAAGGAACCAGATCTAGGATTTTATAAGTAGATCTTGAAAACTTTTCAAGATCTTACAGCGAAAGACTTAAATAAATCAAATATTTATTTAAATAAATATGTAAATACCTAGATTTTAGATGTATTATATGATCAAGGCATGATATTAAATCAAAAATTAAAATAAAAAAAAGTAAAAGGTTGATCAAATCAACCTAGATTTATACTACATCGAATACGGGTATGAAGTTTATAGATCAGATCTATTACTTGAGCAAGTTTAGACGTTCTAACTTGCTGATCCAGACTTGAGAATGAAGTCACAAGCCGCACATACGTCCGACCTCTAGGAGTCATCCACACAAGCCTACGATTTTTGATCTAAAGTCCGATGCAGAAAATCAGCATAGCATGCTAATACTGTACTGATCTTTCTTCGACGATCGATCCGATGCTCCCTTCTTCGAAATTTAAACTCTCCAAAATATGAGAAGAAATATGAGAGTTTGCTAATATGAGACTCTCTCAAAAAAACTCAAAAGAAATGAGGAAAGATTGAAAATAAAACAACCCTAAAAGAAGATCCTCTTCTTCTTCTCTTTTCTCTCACCTAGATACCTAGTTTGGTGCCTATGAATCCCCCATGCCTAAGGATCCTCTTCCTCTGATTTTTGCACACCCTAAACCTCTTCCAAAGCTCTATATTCCATGAAAAAATCAGAATAAAATTCATCCAATAAATAGTATAAAAGAAGAGTCCAAATTAGATCAAATTTCTAGACTAAGAATATCCAAACATAGGAAGTTATTGGGGTGCCCAACTCTTGGGCGCCTCCTCCATAATTTTTGGCGTAGATCAGCAAGGAAGGGCACACAAAAAGAAGATTATTTTTATAGAATAAGAGAAGAATTAATTAAAATAGAAAGCAGTGATAAGTACCATAAATTTATTAATAAAAGTATTAATTTATTAATTAATTTATATTAATTTTTAAGAATTATTAATTAATTGATACATATTTTTGAGAAATTTATATTTTTATTAATTAAAAAATTAATTTAAAAAATAATAAAATTAAAAAATTAAATTTTATTATCAATAGAAAGAGCTTATTTTTCTGATCACAACGAAATAAGTTTGAAGCAAAATAGAGCTAAAACAAAGAAGATATGAATTTCTAAAGAAATAAAATAAATAAAAATTAAATTAAAAAAAATGGCTTAGCCGGCTCCGCAAGCCAAGCCGTCAAAGCTGACTCAGCCATAGAAGCCACCGGTCGGTCCATGATCTAGGCATGGATCGCCAGCTCAGCAGACACTGGTGAATCATGGAGTGACACGTGGTGGACTTAGACCCTTAAAGGGTCCACAGAAATTTATCGCGGCTCACAAGACAATCTGGCCTTTTTTCACTTGGAAATAGAGGCGCTGATTGGTTACGGTGTGTGGTGCGACCGGTCCACATGATCCATGAGAATAGTAATTGCACCATCGGACGGCTGCGGTGGCTTGCGGTCAAGATCAAATGGCTGTGGTTATTTTCGGATTTGATTCGAATTCTATCAGCGATCTGGTACGATCCGACGGCCAAAAAATCAACTGATGAAGATCTAACGGTCCAGAACACTCCTGGCAGTGATCAGGACTCCTAACGCATGATCAGTGGCTAGATTTTCAATCGAACGGCCAGAATTTAATCCGACTTGATCTAGGCCGATACACATTCGATTTTGATGATTTTTTGTTCGTTGAATTTTTATCAATGGCCAGATTTCATCCAAAGTATCAGAATTCATCCAAGACTCCTTTTAATCCAATTTTTACTTAAATTTCTTCATATTTTGACGATCAAAGAGCCCCTTAGTCCCACATTGCCCAGAAGCAAACTCTCCAGCCCTCCTAGCTCTATAAAAAGGACCCCAGGCTTCCAAAAATGAAGATCTCCAATCAAGGTGAAGCTTTGGTATAGGGTGAAGCTAGGCTCTGGGTTAATGGCTACTTCGAGGCAACTGGTGCCAAGAGAAAAAGCTGGGCTTCTACACCATCTTTCCACCCATGCCGATCCAAGATTAGAGATCAGGCTATTTTATTTTCTTTAAATTTCATGTATTTAAATTTTAAAATTTTAATTAATAAAAATTTTATTATTGCATTTTAATTTCAGCTTTTTATTTTTATTGTAATTTAATTTCTATATTTTAATTATTGCTTTTTATTTTCCTACAAGTAGATGCTAAGATATAACTAGTAGATCTTAGTATCAAGTTTATTTTTCTACATAATTTAATTTTCACTTCGTAATTTTAATTTTCGACTTCAAATTTTATTTTTAAATTCTTTTTTTTCTTTTAAAAAAATCAAAGATTTCAAATCTAAAAACATTACCTTTCCTATGGATTCGATCCGACTCACTGCTATCTACGCATTTTTAATTATTTTAAGAAGTCAGATTAAACTGATAAACACGATATCTTAACGACGATATTGTGTTCCTATCAAGTTTTTGGCGCCGTTGTCGAGGAAGGCACGAACATTAAATTTTTGATCTCTTTGATTTTTTTATAAATAAATTATAAATAAAATTTTTATTTTCTTATAAATATTGCTTGCTAATTTTTTTTATTATTTTATAGAAAAAGAGATTAAAGAACAAAAAGAACTAGGAGTTTTGCTTGGTGAGATCAATCCTAACCCTAGTTCTCTTTCCTTTTTATTTTATTTATTTATTTATTTTATTTTTAAATTAATTTTAAAAAATATTTATTTAAATCTAATTAAAAATCTCATGATAAGATCAGAAATTCTAACTGCTTAGAGCATGCATCATATTATTTTTATTTTTATTTTTATTTTTTTTGGTGATTGCTGGAGATAAGGTAAGCTTTTCAGAATTCAATTAGTTGCATGCATCTAGTTTAAATTACATAGAACCCTTTGATTGAAAATTTTTTATGCATATTCATATTAAATCAAATTAAGGATAGAACCTAATTAAACAAGATAAGATGAAAATTTGATCATCCTTTCTTGGCCCATAAATAACCAACCAGCATCCTGCATTGACCTAAGCCTTTAATTTTAAAATCAATTAAACATCAGCCTTAGGAACTCGAGCTCAATAAGATAAGGAACCCTAAGAGTTGAACTAAGTTAGGGTTAGTCAATTTGACTGATGTCTAGAAAAGTGGTTCAGAAATGACTGGACCCAAAGGAAGGTGGTTTCTAATTGATTCTGTTTGCTTACCTGATCAAGCATAATTAGTGTCTAAAACAAGCAACGGGAGGACTCCCACCGATCTTATACTTATCTGACTAGTTGATTGGCTAATCCTATACTTAGAGGGCTTGAAGGTGACCTTGGCAGTTAGGAGCTGTCTAGATCTAGGACAACCTTTAGTCAGAATTGATTGACCAACTTAATTGCTAACCAACATCTAACCTAATTAAACTTAATTCTTCTCTCTCTTCTTAGTTCTAGAACTCCTTAGGACCTCTTCTTTAGAACTTTTCTTTCTTTTTTCTTCTTTCTCCTCTAAAAATAAAATAAAATAAAATAAAAATTAAATTTAACTAACTAAAAAATATTAAAAATGATAATTTAATTTATTTTAATTTAATTTAATTAATAAATCAAATAATTAATTTTTAATATAATAAAAATAATAAAAAATTTAAAAAAAGAATTTTTTTGAACCACATGTTAGGGTTGCACTAGTGCATGCATGGTAAAAAATCGCTTTATCTGATCTAGTTGAACCCAATCATAAAATTAAAAGGCTGAATTATATTAAATCCGATAACCAAATGACTGAAAATTTTAGAGAACCACCTAAGTAGATGAAGGAATACTCTATTCCTTCCATCTATAACCCATCGACTTGTATCCAATTACCTGAAGTTCATGCTACCCACTATGAGATCAAGCCGACTACAATCCAGATGGTTCCATCTTTCTATGGGAACATCAATGAAGATCCTTATAAACATCTGGATGAATTTTTAGAAATCTGCTCTATGGTGAGAATTCAAAATTTAACTAATGATGCCCTTAGACTAATTTTATTTCTCTTATCATTAAAAGATAAAGCCAAGTACTGGATTGGCACAATAGGGAGACCAATTAAAACTTGGGCTGACTTGCAAAGTGAATTTCTTAAAAAATTTTACCTCATAGGCCGAGCCAATACTATAAGGCGAGCTATCACCGGATTTGCTCAGCTTCCAGGGGAACAAATTCACGAGTCATGGGAGAGACTTAAGAAACTTCTTAGAAAATGCCCACACCATAGTCTATCTAAGTGGCAAATAGTTCAAGCTTTCTATGAGGGTTTAGGAGACCAATATAGACAGATAGATGCATCTTATGGAGGTGCATTCATGAACAAGAGTGAGGATGAAGCCTATACCTTAATTGAAATTCTGAGTGAAAACTCAATTAACCATGCTTCATTGTCTTTTTACCAAACTTAGGTAGGGATCCATGAATTTTAACATCTAGAATCTAGTCCTAAGACTAATTCAAATTTGATAAATAAAGTAGACTTTTTTGCCCATAAATTAGATCAAGTCCTAATCCTAGGTCAACAATCTCTTGCATAATTTACATCATCTTCTAATTATCAGAAGATTTGTTCAATCTATGCTAGTCCAACCCATCATGTGAGTGAACGTCCTATGACTGCACAATTTCCATCTTTTATTCAAGAATAAGTCCAAGCTGTTCAAGACTACTCCAAGCCGGTTAATGATCTATTTTCAAATTTATATAACTCTGACTAGAGAAACCATCCTAATCTTTCTTGAATATCTCAACAGACTCAGGCTCAAACCCAAATTTCATCTATGCAAAATTATCAAAATAGATCCCAATACCAAAATTATGCCTATAATAACGGCCAACCTAGTCAGTTTACCTAGCCATCATATTACAATCATCCCTCATACCCACCTCCTTAACAGACCAATCTAGCTAACGATAGATTTAACCAACTTCAATAATTAATTCTGACTCAACAATAGTCTATCGCCAGGCTAGAAGTTCAAATAGGACAATTAGTTGAGTCTAACACGAGGAGAAAACTAGATCAACTATCGAATCTATCAATTTCAAACAATCCACCTAATGTCCACCAACTACCTGGACCAAGTTATCAATTTAATGTCTCACTTAAGAATCTCCAATTTGAGAATACCAAAGTAATTTCTGAACTTAAAAGCTATAGGATTCTTATGGATCCATACCAAGATCAGGTGAAAGAGGCTAGTACTGATGCTAGCCAAAATAAAAATTTAGAGAAATTGATTAGTACTAAGACTAACCATATAGAAGAATCCGAGCTAAGAATTAGTACTGATGCTAGTTCTAGTTTAAATGAGATAGAAAAAGGAGAAAAGAGAATAGATGATTTACCCAAGACTTATAAACCTAATGTCCTATTCCCTTCAACCCTAGAAGCCGATTCTTCTTACAAAAATCAAGAGGTATGTAATAAAATATTAATGGATGTTTAAGCAAGATTATATTAATTTATCTCCAGAATTAAAATCGTCTTTAATTACCATTCCAGCATCCATTGAATCAAATTTAACTCCTAATACAAAAACTCCATTCATGAGTATTTTAGAAAAATAAATAGGAGAAATTCTTAATAAATATGGGTCTGAGAATTGGATCACCAATTATGTCCATAAAATTAATAGTGAATATATCAATAATGGGATTATAAATCAACTTTCTGAGATTGGCAATTCAAAACCATTGAAATTTATCAATCCAATATTTGATACAGGATAGTAAGCTACATTATGTCTGACTGAAGACGGTAAATTTAGCATTTGTTGGAAGGCAATCCAATATTTAATTTTTATCTAATTTATCTTTTTAATTTATTTTTTTTAGGATAATTTGAATAAGTTGGAGAGAGAGCCCAAATTTTCAAAGGCATGTGCTGGAACAAAAGTCAGGTGTATTCTTTCATATTCTTAATTACACCCTTTATTTTTTCTTCTCTATTAAGGATAATATCGATTAAGTTGGGGAGAGAAAAATAAAAATTTTAAAATATTAAGTCCTCAAAAAAATTAGTATTTAGACACCTAATTATGCTTAAGAATCGAATTAAACTAAATATTTTTAAAAGAAAATTGATGCATAGATCAGAGAATCTGTGAGATATTGAGGAATCAAGTATTAAGAAAATTCAATAAAGAATTAAGTCTAGAACATAAAAGATTTTTTCTTGAAGCATTTCTAATTATTTCTACTAGTATCAAAAAAAAGTCTACTTTTTATAGGCTTGTGTAGGATAACTATACGTTTCTTCATATAATTTTTTTTTTATTTTAATAAAATAATTTTTAAGTACTTCTACTTCTCACTAAGTAATCGGGCCTCTTTGCCTAAGCAAGCATTGAGTTTTGCATCAAAAGGTGAGAAAGGCAAAGAAGCTCATTGTAAAGCTAGTCTTAACTCATAGCCTGTTTGATTCGAGCTAGTAAGCCCGAGGGGTATTCTATACCTAATGCCCTAAAGCCAACTGGTTTGAGAGTCATTAGCCCAAGACTCGCTACATGGATCAAATAGAAAACTTAAGGGATTAAGACACTCCGTAGTGGTACAACATTAATATATATATATATTAGTTTTTCATCGAGTAATCGGATCCCATTGCCTAAGTAAGCAATGATATTCGTATCAAAAAGTGGACAATATAAAACTAAAAATTAATAAATGAAGGATGGAAGTAGCAATATACTTGCCCATATGAAAGTTTAGACAAATTAGAGATAAAAATGGGATAATTTAGAAAAAATTTAAAAAAAATTAATATTCTTTACTTAATTTTTCTATTGATAAGTATTAATACCCTAATGATATATCTCACTTAAACTCTACTGAATATCAATGGCCATTTTGAAAACTGCTTAGGTAAAATTCGAAATTCTAAAGTTAAAAGGTATTTAAAACTAAATTCTTTCTTTACTCGAGGACGAGCAAAATTTAAGTTGGAGGGGTGTGATAAGTACCATAAATTTACTAATAGAAATATTAATTTATTAATTAATTCATATTAATTTTTAAGAATTATTAATTAATTGATACATATTTTTGAGAAATTTATATTTTTATTAATTAAAAAATTAATATAAAAAATAATAAAATTAAAAAATTAAATTTTATTATTAATAGAAATAGCTCATTTTTTTGATCATAATGAAATAAGTTTGAAGCAAAATGGAGCTAAAACGAAGAAGATATGAATTTCTAAAGAAATAAAATAAATAAAAATTAAATAAAAAAAGAAAATGGCTCAGTCGGCTCCACAAGCCAAGCCACCAAGCCAAGCCAAGCCATCAAAGCCGACTCAGTTGTAGAAGCCCCCAGCCGATTCATGATCCAGATGTAGACCGCTAGCTCAGCAGACACCGGTGAATCATGGAGTGACACGTTGCGGACCTAGACCCTTAAAGGATCCACAGAAATTTATCATGGCTCATAGGGTAATTTAATCTTTTCACTCGACAACAAAGATGCTGATTGGTTGTGATGTGCAGTGCGGCCAGTCCACATAGTCCATGGGAATAGTAATTGCGCCATCGGATGGCTGCGGTGGCTTGCGGTCAAGATTAAACGGCTGTGGTTATTTTCGGATTTGATTCGAATTCTATCAGCGATCTAGCGCGATCCGACGACCAAAAAACCAATTGATGAAGATCCAATGGTTCAAAATACTCTCGATGGTGATCAGGACTCCAAACGCACGATCAGCAGCCAGATTTTCTCCGTCAAGGTACGATCGGATGGTTAGAATTTAATCCGACTTGATCTAGGCCGATACACATCCTATTTTAATGATTTTTGGTCTGTTGGATTTCTATCAACGATCAGATTTCATTCAAAATAGCAGAATTTATCCAGGACTTCTTTTAATCTAATTTTTACTTAGATTTTTTCATATTTTGATGATCAAAGAGCCCCTTAGTCCCACATTGCCTAGAAGCAAACTCTCCAGCCCTCCTAGCTTTATAAAAAGGACCCCAGGCCTCCAAAAATGAATATCTCCGGTCAAGATGAAGCTTTGGTATAGGGTGAAACTAGGCTCTGGGTTAATGACTGCTTCGAGGTAACTGGTGCCGAGAGGAAAAGCTGGGCTTCTACACCATCTTTCCACCCATGCCGATCCAAGATCAGAGATCAGGCTATTTTATTTTCTTTTTAAATTTCATGTATTTAAATTTTAAAATTTTAATTAATAAAAATTTTATTATTATATTTTAATTTTAACTTTTTATTTTTATTGTAATTTAATTTTTATATTTTAATTATTACTTTTTATTTTTTTGCAAGTAGATGCTAAGATCTAACTAGTAGATCTTAGTACCAAGTTTATTTTTCTGTATAATTTAATTTCTACTTCATAATTTTAATTTTCAACTTCAAATTTTATTTTTAAATTATTTTTTTTTAAAAAAAAATCAAAGATTTCAAATCTAAAAACACTACCTTTTCTATGGATTCGACCTGACTCACTGCTATCTACGCATTTTTAATTATTTTAAGAAGTCGGATTAAACTGATTAATATAGTGTCTTAACGACAACATCGCGTTTCTATCAAGCAACACTCAAGGGAAGATGTTTTGGTCAACAAGGATTCTATCTCATAGAATCCTAAGCAAAACCAATTCCTCCTTTGACTTGATCTTCCACCTAACTTCCAAATGTGACTTGGAGAGAGAGAGGGGGCATGAAAATTACGAAGAAAGAGATTTTTCATAAAAAATACCTAAAAAATAGGTATGGGGGGCGTTAGGACTAAGATGGCGCAAGGAGATAGGGAGTCCTAGTCATATTAGGACTCCTATTTTAACTTGGTCAAACAAGATCTTTTAATCAAATAAAATTAAAATTAAACCAACCCAATTAAATAAAATTCTAACCCATTTAAGAACTTAATTAAATCAAATTAAATTAGATTTAATTTTGATTTAGTTTTTAATCAAATTAGAAAATTAGGTTAATCCGAGTCCTAGTTAGACTAGAACTAGTTCTTCCTTGCACTTGACTTATCCAATAAACCAATTAGACTTGGTCCAATCAAGTTCAAATCAAATTTAATTAAATTATATTTAATTAGACTTAATCTCGGTCTGTTGGCTTAATCAAATTAAGTCAATTAGCAATCCAATTACTAATTGATCCTCCTGCAACACTTGCACTAAGTTAAACACCAATCGTATTGATTATTTAATCCTAAAATAATTCTTAATCGTTGATTAACCATCCGATCAGATCGTAAGCTCTAATGTATATGACTTCATAGGTCTAAACCTAAGTCGATAGCATAGAAATAAATTTCTATACTAATCGAAGTGATCATCTAGCAATGATATCCGACGATCGGATAGGTCGAAGGTGTCACTACTATAAAAAAAGGCTACGACAGCGGTTCATAACCACTATCATAGTCCAAAAAATCACTACCATAGACTATGATAGTAGTTTTCTAACCACTGCTACTGCGGCCATCATCGTAGCTCTATGGCAGCAGTTGTTGCAGTGGTTGTTAGAACTGCTGCCATAGATAGCCTATTACAGTGGTTTATAAATCACTGCAATAGATCGACCTATAGTAACTGTTGCCATAGGTAATCTATAGCAGTGGTTTCTTAACCGCTATCGTAGGTCTAATACAGCGATTGGCACTGGACCTATGGCAGCGGTTGGCATGGATATGGCAGCGATTATAAAACCACTATCGTAGATCTTAAATAATTAAAAATAAAATTTTTATTTTTTATATATTTTATCTGATAAATATAGATATATAACATAAGAAAATATAATAAACATAAAAATTATTTTAAAATACTAAAATTTTATTACCAAATAAAATTTATTACAATATTTTTCAAAAAAAAATACATCAAAAGTTTTCTAAATCTACATCGTCATCGTCGTCATCGTGATCGAGAGCTGGAGCTAAAATGCGGGCCAACATATCCTCGAAGCTCGTGACTCTAAAATACGTGTTGAACGTCGACATTATGTCTCTCACGATGTCATCTAGATGAGATGCGTGCTCCTCAGCCCGATCTGCCCACATTGCAGCATGATCTGCCTGTGCCAACGTCTCCTCAAGCTCCTCCTAACTAACGACACCGAAAATCTATGAGGAGATGCTCGTCTCAGACCAATAGCTCATCAGCATGTGTCCGGGCCTGCATCGGATCCTCTTAAAGTGCTTAGGCTCCAAGACCTGAGATAGATGGTCATGGAGCCCAGAGGTATCCGGGCCCTCGCTCGCGAGCGCATCAAACTGATCCTATAATTGTAAATTAAAATAAAATTTTATAAGAAATGCTATAATACTAATCATATATGCTAATATATTTAATACTTATAAAAATATGCTCGATCACGGTGTTCATCAACCTGCCCATCTTGTCCATACGGCTGGATCGGAAGATCTTGCTACAGTTGGGCATCACTCCATCTCTCATCAGCTATAATAAAGAATAAATTTATCAGAAAGATGATAAAAAATATGAATTTAATTTATCTAGTAAGATTTAGAATTAATTACCCCTCTATGCATCTGACTGGCCATAGACTCGTGGCTTAGAGTGTGTGTATACTCCTGGACTACACGGTTCTCCTGGTTTTGATAGAAGATGGCCTAATAAATATTTAAATAAATAATAAATATTTAAAAAATATTTAAATAAAATTTTAAGTATATTAAAAAATTCAAAAGTTAGGAATTTTACCTTGAATCCCTAGCTCCTCCAATGTTTGACCATCCTCTCCCACTGATTTGGAGGATAATCCTGTATCCAGGGATCAAGCTCCTCCAGAGTGTCTCATCGGTGCTCGAGCCATCCTCTATGGAGCTTGACCTTGTAACCCCAGTACAACTCCTCGATCTTCTTCAGTCGGACATCTCGAGCCCTCTCATGATCGGGGAAGTCATACCTCTTCTGCATAAATTTATTAAAAATTAGTTACAAAATTATTCTAATCAAACATATATAGTGTAAACATATAAAATGTATAAATATAACTAAGATGCACATACTTATCCATATCTCCTCCCATACCCGATCCCTAACGGCAGCATCCATCAAACGCCAATCTTTGGGCTCTACGGGAATTATGTTCGACCGTCTCACAAGCACTCCAAAAAAGGAATGCATCTTCCACGTGGTCTCCCCTACCGACCTCCCCTTTGCATCGTAATAGACCATCATCTAATGTTGGTGGTTTCATAGGTATGCCGTTTGGGACCGTGAAATGTTCTATTAGATGATGCACCTGCAATGCAAATACGTTATGCAAATATATAAGTATACAAATACTATATAAAAAATAAAGTTGTATTAATATAATAAAAACGTACACTCAGATGCCTGCGTAGTAGCATGTACCTCAGATATGGGCGACGGTAGATGTCACCGATGGAGTAGATGCCAGCGGTGGAGGTTCCTGAGCAGCTGATGTCAAGATGGATGGAGTATGCTTCGACTGCTCCTCAGATGCTGAACTGCGCGTAACCCACCGAGGGATAGGTGAAAGCTAGATGGCATTTCAGTGCCATCATGATCTGCAACGTTAATGAACATTAATCAATATAACATATTAAACAATCATATTAGTATAGCATCAATAAATATTCTCTAATATGTACACTAATCAATTGACAGGTCTATCATTATGCAATGCAATAAACAAAAGTAACATGATATAAACATCCAGAAAATGTTATGCAATAAATTCTACAACATGAATTACATTCATAAATAATTAAGGATGAGCAATGGTCGTAGATTCGATCTCTTACGCGAACCTTGGTGTTAATCTAGAAATCTGAAAGAAGAACAAAGTAGATTATGGTGGCACCTTAGGGCTTAAAATTGGAACCGTAGAGAGACATCAAATTCTATTCGCTCAAAAGCCGAGCCGGCTCCATGCCTGAGACAACCAGCTCCGTGCCTGAGACATTCGGCTAGGGTCTTCCTCCAGCTGGCTTGATCACGACCTGAGCCAGCTCAGCTGCATATCTGAGCTAGCTTGGCTATGTGCCATCCTCTCGATCACTCCCTCTCTCCCTCTCTCGATCTCTCTCACCGACGACAACAGCAAGGTTGAACCCCTTCCTTCTAGCTTTTTCATCTCTCGATCTTCCTCTCTCCCTCTCTCGATCTTTCTTGCCATTGAGGCTAGACCCTATCCCTCTCTCTCTTACTCTCTGAATCTTCCTTGTCGACAAGGTTGGACCCCATCCCTCCTAGTGATGCCGGCAAGGTCGGACTCCCTCCCTTCCTCTCTCACTCTCTTGATCTCCCTCATCGGCGAGGTCAGACCCTCTTCCTCCCAATGATGGTGGCAAGGCCGGCTCCCTTCCTTCCTCTCTCAAGTATAGACCCATCGGGTATTTAGGTTCAGATCCGGTACTACTAATTAAAATTGGGTCCAGATCTGAATATTCAAGTTTCGATCCAAATCCAATCCATCGACAGATCTAGTCCATAGCTACTAACATGGCACGGCCCAAGGCTATCACCACAGCACAACCTAAAAACTATGGCATGCAGATAATTATAATATTTATAATAAATATTTATAATATTTATTATAAATATTCTATAAATTATTATAAATATACATGATTAATAAATAATACTATAAAATAAAAAAAAAAATTATACCTATGGCTATAGAGAGTGGGTCACATTGAAAGCTCCGAGGGTCACCGACGATGATCCTAGAGGAGGACGATGGCACTAGAGGTAACCTATGAAACAAAAGCAAGATAGTGAGATAGAGAAGAGAGAAAAAGAGGAAAAGAGAGAGAGTAGGGGTGGCTGAGGATGGGGGGCCAGGGGAGGGGGCACAGTGATGAGAAGGTCGAAGGAGGCTTCGTACTCGGCGAGGAGGGTCAGAATGGTGGGTGGGGATGATTTCACAGGGGGAAGGAGGGTAGGCTGTTGGGGGTTTGGTTGCACGGGAGAGGTATAGAGGTGGAGGAGGATTTCACAGAGCGACGAAGGGTCGAGGATGGATGGGGTTTTGCTGAAGGAGGGTTTCACAGGGGCCCGAGGGAGGGTTGGATGGGGCTCGCTGGAGGGGGTTCGCTGGAGATCGAGGGAGGTTGGATGGGGGGCAGGGTTTTACTGGAGGTCGAGTAAGGGTGGAGGGGGGTTTGTCGGAGGAGATTTCGTGGGAGGCCGAGGAGGGTCGGATGGGGTTCGCTGGAGGAGGATTTGGGGGGCCGACGAAGGTCGGATGGAGGGGGGGGCTAGTGGCAGGGAGGGGCGGCCGGGGATGGGGGGCCAGAGAGGAGGAGAAGGAGGGGCGGTGCCAGCTGGGAGAGGAGGAGGGGCGACGTCGGCTGGGGGGAGGAGGGGCGACGTCGGTCAGAGGGGGAACGAGCCTCACCGACGATGAAGAGGATGGGAAGAGAGAGAGCGAGAGAGATCGAGTGCACACGAAAGGAAAAAAAATTTGAAAATTTTTAACCTAACCTATGGTGGTGGTTATCGAAACCGCTGTCATAGATCTACGACAGCGGTTATCCAAAATCGCTGTCATAGATCTACGGTAGCGATTCTATAACCACTGTTGTAGATCTATAGCAGCGATTTTTGATAACTGCTACCATAGGTGGAAAATAATTTTTTTTATTTTTTCTCTAAATATTATATAATTTTAAAATTTAATATCCATCTTCATCATTCATTATCTAAATAATTATTATTAGAGTGTCGTCGCAAAAGATCGCCTCGATCCGATGGCCCTAGCTTCATCAATCAAAAAAATTTAATTTCGACAATCATGAATGATGATGCGATGATCTGATAGATGTAGATCTCTGATGGATTTGAGAACCAACAACGATGATCTCAGTGATGTTTGTAGCATACTATCAAAATTTCACTTCAATCGGATATCGTTATCATGGTCAGTGTAGTATGGAATAATTTCGATCGTTAAATTAGAAATAAGCGATTAAAGGATTAAACGATGTCCGATTATGAGATAATTTTTCAGTTAAATGATCTTTATTATAATTTTAAACATTTTATATGGCAATGATAGTAAAATTCAAATCATTTTCATATAAATTGTTCATGTTAAGCAGATATTGCAAAACCACGAGTATAACAACCAGTGAAGTTTCAGAATGGTTATCAGGAGACGTATAGTTTTAGATCCTTCTTCATCTCATGAATTGAATTTTATAATCATCACCATAAAAAATGATTAAAGTAGTAGCCAAGATCATTTATAAAAAAAATTATCTCATAATCGAACACCATTTGGTCCTTTGATCACTCATTTATCATTGAATGGCCGAAACTAATCTATACTAAATTGACCAAGATAATGATATCCGATTGAAGTAAAACTTTGATAGTATACTACAAACATCATCGAGATCATCATTATAGGTTTTTAGATCCATCGAAAGTCTTCATCTATTAGATCATCGCATCATCGTTCATAATTATCGAAATCAAATTTTTTTGATCGACGAAGCTAGGGCCATCGGATTAAGGCAACCTTTTATGAAGATGGACATTAAATTTTAAAATTATATAATATTTAAAGAAAAAAATATATGGCAGTGGTTACAGTTAACCGCTGTCATAAATTAGATTATAGCAGCGGTTCCTACTAACCGCTGCTATAGGTCTAACTTATGGCAGTAGTTATAATGAACCGCTACTATAGGTCGACCTATGACAGTGATTTTTTTGGAACCGCTGCTATAGATCCAACCTACGATAGTGATTATAACCTCTGCTATATGTCAGACCTATAGTAGCGGTTAAGAAAACTGCTCCCGTAGGAGCTATGGCAGCGGTTTCAAAAATCGCTGCCACAGTAAGCGCTGCCATAGGCCATTTTTGTAGTAGTGTGTAGAACGCCATCCTTAGTATTGAGAAATGTGTTCTAAAGCCAATCATCTAAGTAGTAGATGATTGAAATTAGTATATAAATTATCTAATAATAATAGTAATTTGGCTATTTCATCATAAAAGTTCTATTTTCCTTAAATAAACTCCTAAATTATGATGAAGTTCTTAAAACCATAATCAATTGATAAAGGAGAATTTATCGAATGGTTCTTAAATTATTCACGATCAAATAATAAGTTATTAATAAGGATGATAACTTATCGAGTGTAGGTCGCTGTATGCCATATGCGTTGGTTGTCCTCATAACCAAATAGTGTGGAGACACTGGTATGGCATCTAGATGAGATGTAGGAGTACATCTGCACTGAACATGACCAATGTAGCACTCTACTGTCAAGAGTAGCTAGCTAAGGCCCTTGGTATAAGTGTCCCTCCGACCTGAGATGGCCACGGTGACTTGCGAGCAACTCACTGTACTTTGGTTTTGGACTGCCTGTATTTCTAATATAGGTGACAAAAGGTTCTGAGTATAGTCAAGTATTTGTAGAGTCAGTGTATGAGTCAAGATGGGATTAACTTCAGGAAGAGAATATCTTGCTGTATTTTAATTTAGCAAAATTTAGGTCTGGGTAGTCCTCGTGAGGTGTCATGGGATTTGCAAAATTTTGAGATATGATAGAGATGACTTGTATGAGTATTTGATAGCATACTCGAAGTCGTCTTGAGCATTATTGATCATAGGGATGAATTATACGGTAACCATGGGCCAGGGTTCTAAGAATATTGTTTTGCATACATTCAACCTATTTGGACGTCGAAAACCATTGCTAGATGGTAACTTCGATTGGTACAAAAATTAATTTTTGTACTATCAGCTTAGGTTTGAACCTATGATTGGATGGTTAATCGATGATTGAGAATTGTTTCGAGGTCAAACATTCAATGCGATTGATATTTGACCTAATGCAAGTGTTGTAGGAGGATTGATTAGCAATTAGATTGCTAATTGACTCAATTTGATTGAGCAATTGGGCTGAGATCATGTTTAATTAAAATAGATTCAATTAGAATTGGTTTGGATTTAATTAGATTAAGTCCAATTCGTTTATTGGATAAGCCAATTGCAAGGGAAGAACAATTCCTTATTTGACTAGGACTTGAGTGCACCTGATTGATTTAGGATTTAAATTAGATCTAAATCTTAATTTAATCTAATTTAATTAGGCTTCTAGTTGAACTAGGATCACTCTTAATTGGGTTGTATTTAATCTAATTTAAATAGGATTTAAATTGGGTTTAAAATAATTTTGATCTAATTAAATAAGAGGAGTCCTAGTTGGACTAGGACTCTCTCTTTAACTTGTGCTTAAGAAAGCCCATGCTATATTTTAATTCTAAATTTTTTTTTATGATTTTCATACTTAAAAAATGATTTTCCACACCCTATTATCTTAGGAATTGAATTTAAATTTGATTTGATCAAAATTAGAAAAAAGTTGAAAATTATTTCCTACTTGGAAGAGTCCTCTTTGACCTAAACTCTTCCCTCCTCTTGTGCCCCCACTTTTCCCATGCATTCAATATTATTTCTATCCTTTCTTACTTTCTTTAGAGCATTGGTTTTCTATTTTACACACCAAAAATCAAGGGAGGGGCATCCAAGAGTTGGATGCCCCATAGAAGTCTCTTGGATGCCCCATAGAAGTCCTCCTTTGACTAGATTTTGACCTAGTTTTGTAATATAAAGGGGATGCCTCTTTCTTTAATTATAGATGACATGAAAAATCCTAGAAAAATCATGGAAAATCATAGAATAAGGAGGAGAAGATGTGAAGAATTTGTGGTACTAAGATTCATGGAGAAGGGCCTTCAATTAAGACATCAAAGGTTGATGTCTTGAAGAGACAAGGTAAGAGAGAAGATTGTCTTATCTTATATTTTTCTTTTATGTTTCTCTCTTCCTATTTTATTTATAATTTTTATATGACAAAAATCTAAGAGAGAGAGAAAGAGTAAGGGCTTGAGGAAAGATGGTGCCAGGATCCTTAGAGACAAGGTCTTCATCTGGACATCAATCGTTGATATCTTGAAGGCACAAAGGTAAGAAAAGATTATCTTCTCTTTGTTTTCTTTTGAGCATCTTCTTTTTCATTATTTTATATGATTTTTATATGATAAAGATTAGAGAGAGAGAGAGAGGAAGAGGGTGTGGGATCTGTTCTTTAAGGTGTTGGGGCATGGTGATCATTTTTGGACATGATCTGATCATGTCCTGATGGGAGAAGAAGAAGAGAAGAAGGTCATCTTTTAGGATTTTCTTGAGAGTCCTTCTTCTCAATTTTATTTATAAGATTTTTATGAGAAAAATATGAGGGTGTGATATCTGAAGAATTAGAAAAAAATCTAAAGGAGAAGGTCTCCTCTGAACCTAGCATAATAGATATTTTCAGGACATCAATCGTTGACGTCCTGAAGGAGAAGATTTGTCTTCTCCTAGGGTTTATTCCATATGTCTATTTATTTCTGATTTATGAGAGATCTAAGGATTGAATTTCTTCCTTATTCATCCTCATGTTCTTCATCTCTTGGAGTATTCAAGAGATCTGAAGAATATGTATTTGATTAACCATCAGGAGGGATCCACGAGAAGCTAGCACTTCGAGAGGGTCTTCGTTCGACGAACCTCCGATCTGTATTGCAAGTTCGTGTGGATCATCTGTAGAGATCGAATGCTTGTATGGCTCCAAAGGTAATAATAGATTCAACTATAGAGTTATCAACCCACACAAAGATAAGAGATTTGATCTCTTGGTGATCTAGATGCAATCTAGGATTAGATCTAAAATTATTCTAGATCTAGGTATTGATATAATCAATACCATTTATGATTAATTTAATTTTAGATTTATATTTACATCATAACATGTTATAGATCCTTAATATAGGGTTTTGTAATTTGATTACATGCATGTTGTAGATTAAATAGTTTAATCTATCTTTCGCTGCTTTACATTTCGAAAAAATTTTGAAATCTATGCATGAAACCCTGCATGTTTACTATTAGTGGTATCAGAGCATTTAGATTCTATTATAACATATTTATGTATATGTTAGATTAAATTTAAAAATTAAAGATAATTAAAGATTGCACATACTGCCATAAGATTGTCCCGTTGTAAGGTTAACCTCTTATAATGAAAAGGTTGTCCTAGTATGTGCTGATCTAAATCAAAATCATGAATTATTTAGATTAGATCTAAGAAAATTTATGTTTTAATTTTTTGATTTAAATCTAAAATTTAATAGATATTAGATCTATTTTAGATTATTTAGATTGGATCTAAATAATATCAGGATTGCACATAACACCATAAGGTTGTCCTACTGTAAGGTTTACTCTTTATAGTGGAAAGATTGTCCTAGTATATGCTGATCTGAGAAACTTAAATTATAAATATATTAGATGAGATCTAAAGTGATTTATGATTTATTTTTAGATTTTAAATCTAATTTTAAATAGTTCATGATCTGATCCACATGATGTATTTTATGTTTAGATCTAATCCTCTTATTGCATATGTTGATATGTAATTTTTGTTTTGAATCTAGAATATATATGTATGACATATTTATTTTGTAGAAATTAAATCACGAACTTACTTTCTACAAAATCCTAGATTTGAAATCCTAGGACATGATCTAAACAATGAAACAAATCAGATCTAAAACTATATATTGAATATGATTCACTATAATTTAAAAATATTTTAAATAATAAAATCAGAAACTACTTCTGAAACTCATAAGACTTAAACTTAATTAAGAATTAAGTGATTATGTAGGATCTAGGTTTGTGATTTGAAGATGCTAAGATAATTTCATAAAACATGGGTTAAAGGAAAATGGGTTAGCTTTGATCAGATCCTTAATTGGGTTAAACCTTGGGTTAGATTAAATATGGATATAGTTAAAAAATTGATCAAACCTAATTAATAGTTAATTAGGATTAGGTTATTTCTATAAATCACTTCAATAGTTGTAGTTGATCAAAATCCATACATCTAATAAATGGATGCTAATCGTGGCTCAATGGTCGAATCCGAGTCTTTAGGCAGACCAAATCAAAATTGACAAATCAATTAGTGTCTAAGGTAAGTTTGGCATCCCAGATCGGTAGTTTTTAATTGGCAGCCTACTTACCTGGCCATTTCTGATGGTGTCTAAGGTAAGCCTTGGTAGGTCCTTCCATCGATCTCACTTACCTGACCAATGTGGTTAATCAAGTTTTTGATTAGGTTGCTCATTAATTCGTGCTAACCCATATTACATAGGAAATCAGTGAGATTGATTTTATTCAGTGAGACTGATTTAAGTACCCATGGATTATAATTGATCTTAGTCCTCATCAGTGACTTGCGAAGTCAGTGGGAGGACTTGACTTGGTGAAGTCAGTCGGAGCAAATTGGTCCATATCCTTTCTATCCTTAAATCACTAATAATTTAAATCATCTAAAATTATGAGGTCCTTAAAATGACAAAGTTATCAGGATAATGGAGTCATAGCCTTCCATTAAGGTGTTTGATAATGGATCCATTAACTCAATAATCATTGGAGGCCCAAAGGCCTGGTGCTTGTTGACTAATGGAATTATCATCCATCATATGACGACTTGAATGTGTCTCTCTAATGATGGTTGGGTTGGCCAACCAAAGTTGGGCCTGATCATTCATTGGTTGGATGCGCCAAGTATGGTCATGTTAATGGTTGGACCTAACTGGATCCATTTCTGAGAAGGCCAAAGCCAACTGATCAGGGCCTAAGACAAAATTAAAATTACTAAAAATTATTTGGAGAAATAATTAATTATGAACCTATCCTTATATGTATATGAGTGGGCCAACCAAAGTTAGGCTCATGTACAGTCTATGTGGATTCTAGTACCTACTAGGAAATTAAAGTAATTCCTCGAATTGGAGATAGAGGCTACCAATTTAAATAAAATAGTGGAAAAATCTTTATACTAAAGTCCAAGTCTTTAGACTTAAAATGATTCATATATAATAGGTCATTGTTCTCTATTAAGGCTAAATCCTAATTGCTCCTATCACTATTAGACAGTGAAGACTTATGAACCCAACTTCGATAATTAGTATCGAAAATTAAATATTGATTCAGCAGTATGAATGGATTCGTATTGAGGTTTCTGAGCTCAGTCAAAATAATTAGTCCAAGATTAATCCAAATCAGGCATAGTACTTCTAATGTCTGAAATAGGATCATAGGAAGAAGATTTATCTTACTTTCCTTGACCACAACGGTTGAACAAGAGAAAGGAGCAAAAATTGCTTATTAAAGACGTTATATGATAACACCTTAAAACTTCTCTGTGTGTAATTCTACTACCTGGGTATTAGATACTAGTGGTCTTATGCAATTCATTACAAGGACTTAAGGTAAGTGGAATGTACACATCCTAGTTAGATTATATCATGGATGTCTATGTTTGGCATTACAGGCTTAGTCATATTGACAAGAATAGGATAAACAAATTAGCTTAAGAGAAAAACCTTGATATCAATGATTGTGAATTATTGATAGTCTATGAATCTTGTCTTCTTGGAAAGATGACAAAGTCACCTTTTACTGGAAAAGGTGAAGGAGCCGATAATGTTCTAAGTCTCATACATAGTGATGTATGTGGACCTAGAACTTAAGTGCTAAAGAAAGACATTAATATTTCATTATAGATGACCTATTTGGCCATGGATACATCTGGGATGAATCATTTGAAATATTCAAATGATTCAATAACAAAAAAGAAAAACAAACTAGATAAGGTATTAAAACTCTTCGATCAAATTGAGGCAAATACTTATCCAGTAAGTTTGTGACATATCTAGGAAAGAGTAGGATTCTCTCTCAGTGGATTCCTTTTCAGAACATAGTGTATCTAAAAGGAGAAATTGAACTTTGTTAGACATGGTTCAATCCATAATAGGATATACTTGTCTGCCTGTTGTAGGGTTGTGCTCTTGTGACTATTTTTTTACTCTGAAAATTTATACCGAGTTAATTTGTTGCATTGACTCCATATGGGATATGGATCAGGCGTATACCTAGACTCTCTTACTTTTGGATTTGGAGTTGATCAGCCTATGTCGTATATTTGCACATAGATAAACTTGGATCTTGGTCTAATAAGTGTTTAAGGGTTATTAATTCTGCTATACTAAAGAACATAAGATGTTCATCAGTAGTAAGGCATTCCTTTTAGAAAGGAGTTTCTTAGAGAAGGAAGTGATGTCTATCAAGTTGAACTTGTACAAGTTTGACTGGTAGAAAGGAACCGACGTTATCTGATAAATCTACAGAACCAAATTTGATCAGATCAAATCTGGGGCTCATTAAAGTGTCACTTTTAAGGAGATCCGATAGAGTACTACATTAGTTGGATAGATACTTCAGTGTCTAGATCCAGGATGGTGATCATGTTGAGTTCGATAAGAACAACAAGGATTCGATCACCTATAAGGATACAGTGCAGTGGCTTGATTCTGAGAAGTGGCTTGGACCCATATGATCCAAATTGAAGTCTATGAAAATCAATAGTGTTTGGACACTAGTTGATCACCTGAAGGGATAAAACTCATTGGGTGTGAATGGATTTTTAATAGGATCAGAGTAGCACAGACGGAAAGGTAAGGATCTATAAAGCCCGTCTGAGTATTATCTTAGAGTTCGAACATACGTTCTGAATGTATATCTTAGTTATGAACAAAGATAAACTCTGCACTTATTATGGGACAAAATGTTTTGTAGTGTTATTACTTGTGATGTTTGAGGAAGAAATTCTCTTAATCCGGAATAGCATTCCAACATTTCAAGAAATAAAAGTTTAGCTGTCATCTTATTTATCCATGTACGAGATTAGACATGGTATACTTACTAGAGGTAGTAAGTAGATACCAGTCTGATCCAAGTAAGAGCTATCGGAGGATTGTATAGATAATTCCTAAGTATTTGGAAAATACTAAGGTCCAATGACTCAAATATGGAAGCACTGACTTAAAATATATGGGTATTTTGATTTCACTCAGAACAAGATGACAAAAAGAGAATGTCGACTCATATCCTAATTATAGGAGCAATCTACTGGAAAGGTTCCAAACAGGATACTTTAACCTATTCAGTTAGTGATGTAGAGTACATCATAGCATGATGCTGTCATGTAAGCTGTGTAGTTACTGAGGTTCATTAGCAAGTTGGGAGTGGCACCCTCCAACTATGGTCCAGTCCTATCATAGCATTGGACCCATAGCTCAGGCTAATTAAAGAACTGAAGGTCTGCATCATTTTCATCTTAGATATTTGATCTGGGTGATGTCGATCTTTAGAAGATCAATGTAAAAGGAGAATTTGACCGACCCATTTGCTAAGGCCTCGAAACTAAGAAGTTTTACGAACTTAAGTAGAAGATAGGATATTTGATATCATTCTGATTGGCTTTAGTCCAAGTGGGAGTTGTTGGAAAATATATTCTAAAGCCAATCATCTAAGTAGTACATGATTGGAATTAGTATATGAATTATCTAATAATAATAGTAATTTGATTATTTCATCATAAAAGTTCTATCTTTCTTAAATGAACTCCTAAATTATGATGAATTCCTTAGAACCATAATCAATCGATAAAGGAGGATTTATTGAATGGTTCTAAAATTGTTCATGACTAAATAATAAGTTATTAATAAGGATGATAACTTATCGAGTGTAGGTCGCTATATGCTATATACATTGGTTGTCCTTATAACCAAGTAGTGTAGAGATACAGATATGGCATCCAGATGAGATGTAGGCGTATATTTGCACTGAATGTGATCAATATAGCACTCTACTATTAAAAGTAGCTAGCTAAGGCCAATGGATATAAGTGTCCCTCCGACCTGAGATCGCCACGGTGACTTGGAGCAACTTACTGTACTTTGGTGCTGGACTGCTTGTATTTCTAATATAGGTGATGAAAGATTTTTGAATATAGTCAAGTACTTATAGAATTGGTGTGTGAGTCAAGATGGGATTGACCACTCCTAATTAACTTCAAAAATAGAATGTCTCGCTGTGTTTCAATTTAGCAAAACCTAGGTCTGGGTAGTCCTCGTGAGGTATCACGGGATTTGCAATATTTTGAGATACAATAGAGATGACTTGTATGAGTATTTGATAGCATGCTCGAAGTCATATTGAGCATTATTGATCATAGGGATGAATTATATGGTAACCATGGGCCAGGGTTCTAAGAATATTGCTTTGCATATATTCAACCTATCTGGACGTCGGGAATCATTGCTAGATGATAACTTTGATTGGTACAGAAATTGATTTCTATACTATAGACTTAGGTTCGAACCTATGGGATTACACACATTAGAGCTTGTAACCTAATTGGATGGTTAATCAACGATTGAGAATCATTTCGAGGTCAAACATTCAATGCGATTGATGTTTGACCTAATGCAAGTGTTGTAGGAGGATTGATTAGCAATTGGATTGCTAATTGACTCAATTTGATTGAGCAATATGGCTGAGATTAAGTTTAATTGAATTAGATTCAATTAGAATTAGTTTGGATTTAATTAGATTAAGTCTAATTGGTTTATTGGATAAGTCAATTGCAAGGGAAGAACAATTCCTTGTTTGACTAGGACTTGGGTGCACCTGATTGATTTAGAATTTAAATTAGATCTAAATCTTAATTTAATCTAATTTAATTAGGCTTCTAGTTGGATCAGGATCATCCTTAATTAAGTTGCATTTAATCTAGTTTAAATAGAATTTAAATTAAATTTAAAATAATTTTGACCTAGTCAAACAAGAGGAGTCCTCTTTCCCTCTGATTTTCACACACCTTAAAGCCCTCTCAAAGGTCTGTAACCCCCGATAATTTCAAGCCCAAATTCATTCAAAATATATAAAAAAAGTTGAGTCCTTATCTAGATCAAATACTAGATAAGGAAAGGTCAAATAGGGCAAGTCAAGGAAAGCAGCACAGGAAAAGGAATTTCTCACATGGAATAAGAGAGAAATTAATTGGGAGAGGGGGTGGCTCCTTTTGGGAATAGTTTGGATTTGTTAGGATTCTATCTCATAGAATCTAATATCAAAATAAACTTCTTCTTTGACTTGGTCTTCTACCCAATTACCATATGAGAAAGAGAGAGAGATGGGGCATACGTGAAGATAAAGAAGAAAAGGATTTTCCTTGAAAAGTACCAAAAAAATAGGCATGAGGGGCATTGGGACTAAGGTGGCGTAAGGAGGAATCCTAGTCTTACTAGGATTCTATCTATGACTTGATCAAAGTGATTTCTTAAATCAAATTAAACCAAAACCAACTCAACCAAATTAAATTAGGTTCTAACCCAATTAATGATTCAATTAAATCAGATTTAATTCTCTACTCAAATTAGGAAATTAGGTTGACCTAAGTCCTATTTAGACTAGGACTAATTTTTTCTTGCACTTGACTTATCCAATAAGTCAATTGGACTTGATCCAATCAAGCCCAAACCAAATCTAATTAAATCATATTTAATTAGACTTAATCTTAGTCCTTTAGCTTAATCAAATTAAGCCAATTAGCAATCAAATTGCTAGTCAATCCTCCTTCAACACTTGTACCAGGTTTAATATCAATCGGATTGGTCGTTTAACACTAGAACGATTCTCAATCGTTGATCAACCATCCAATCAGATCGTGAGCTCTAATATATGTGATCTCATAGATTCGAACTTAAGTCAGTAGTACAAGAATAAATTTCTGTACCAATCAAAGTGATCATCTAGCAATGATATCCGATGGTCGGATAGGTCGAATGTGTAGAACACCATCCTTAGAACACCAATGGATTGCATATAATTCATTCCTTTGACCAAAATGCTCGTAGGATACCTCAGAGTTCAACTGTCAACTCTGATTAGATTGTCCACATTATATTTCAAAATATCAAATTCATTTGATAGATTAATATGGCCAAGGTTTTGCTATATTGAAATATAGTGATACATTCTTCTCCAACTCTTGGAGTGATCAATTCTATCTTGATCACACACGAACTTTGCAAGTACTTGACTATACCCAAAAGCCTTCCATTACTGAATAAAAAATTTAGTTAGTCCGGTACCAAAGTACAATGAGTTACTTGCAAGTCACTAGGATGATCACAGGTTTAAGGGACACTTATACCTCTATCCCATCAGAGACATCTTCGATAGCAGAATGCTCTAGAGTTGGTCACGTTCGATGATGATGTACCCATATATCTCAACTATATGCTATATCAGTGTCTCCACAATCCTTGGTTAAAAGGACAACCAATCTATATGGCATACAGCGACCTATGCTCGATAGATGCTATCGTCCTATTTAACAACCTATCATTTGATCGTGAACTGATTTAAGGACTAATCGATAAATCCTCTCTTTATTAAAACTAAATAATTCTAAGGACTTCATCACAAAAATGGAGTTCGTTAGAAGATGAAGTCTTGTGATGAAAAACATGCAAAAGTATTTTATTTATCAATGATCAATTACATATACAAAGTAGCTCAGTCGTTAATAGGCTAATGATTGACTTTTGGGACATAATTTTCAACAACTCCCATTTGTCCTAAAGCCACTCGGCATAGTATCTAATACCCATTTTCGACCTATGGTTGTCGAACTTCTTGATTGCTAGGATTTTAGTGAGGGGGTCAGCTAGATTCTCCTTTTCATCGATCTTCTGAAGGTCGATGTCACCACAATCCATGATCTCACGGACCAGATGAAAGCGGCGTAGAATGTGCTTTGTCCACTGATGTGCCTTCGATTCCTTTGCTTGAGCTATGGCACCAGTGCTATCACAGTAGAGCAGGACTAGACCATCAATGGAGGATGCTACTCTAAGCTCGATGATAGACTTCATCAGCCACACAGCTTTCTTTGCTGCATCTGATGCTGCCATGTACTCTACTTCGCAAACAAAGTCTGCCACTGTATGCTGCTTGAAACTTTTTCAGTAGATGGCTCCATCATTTAAAGTAAAGATATACCTCGATACACTTCTACTGTCATCATGGTTAGATTGAAAGCTGAAATTTATAAACCCCATAAGTTTCAGATTTGACTCACCATAAACCAACCATTGGTCCTTAGTATTTCTTAAATACTTAAGGATGATTTTAACCACCTTTCAGTGATTTTCTTCAGAATTAGACTGATATCTACTCACTACTCCTAGTGAGTATGCCACATCTGGTCTCGTACATATAATTACATACATGATAGACCCCACTACCGAAGCATTTGGGATTCTACTCATACGCTCTCTCTCTGTTTAGGAGTTGTCGGACAATCTTTCTTAGAAAGTGGAATTTCTTGATCTATCAGGAAATAACCCCATTTGGAATTCTCCATGCTAAACATCTTTAGCACAGTTTCTATGTACGTGGACTAGGATATACCAAGCATCCTTTTAGATCTATCCCTATAGATCTTCATCCCTAGGATGTAGGATGCTTCACCCAAGTCCTTCATGGAGAACTGTAATGACAACCAGACTTTTATTCCCCATAGTGCGGGGATGTCATTTTCGATTAAGAGAATGTCATCCATGTACAAAATAAGAAATACCACTGTTGGACCATTGGCCTATTTATAAATGCAGGATTCTTCTCGGTTCTTAACGAAGCCATACATTTTGATCACTTTATCAATATGCATGTTCTAACTTCAAAAAGCTTGCTTCAAACCATAAATGGATCTCTGAAGCCTGCACACCTTGGACTCATCTATGGATGTGAACCCTCAGATTGTATCATATATATCTTTTCGGTCAGCTCTCCATTTAGAAAAGTTATCTTCACATCTATCTGCCAGATCTCATAGTTCAGGTGGGCAGTTATTGCAAGCATTATCCGAATGGATTTGAGCATTGCCACTGGGAAGAATATTTCATTATAGTCAATACCATAACACTGACGATATCCCTTGGCAACTAGACGAACTTTATAGGTCCCCACTTTTTTATCTGTGCCTCTTTTTCTTTTGAATACCCATTTACATCCAATGGATTTAACCCCTTCAGATGGGTCAACTAATGTCCATACATCATTGACCTTCATGAAATTCATTTCGGATCTCATGACTTCTAGCCATTTCTTAAAGTTGGATCTCTGCATAGCATCCATGTAAGTGATCGGATCCTCATCGTTCTTATCAAGTTTGATGGGATCACCATCCTGGATCAAAAATCTATAATATCTATTCCGATGGTGTGGTACTCTACCAGATCGTCTTAATGGTGCAGGTTCACTAGGCTTCGGATCTGATCTGATCAAATTCGACTTAGGTTCAGCATTCTGTGTCGGACTTTCTACCTATTGAACTTCATCAAGTTCAACCTTAGAGACAACAGTTCCTTCACTAAGAAACTTCTTTTCCAAAAAAATTGCCCTAAGGCTGATGAACACCTTTTGTTCATCAGCATGGTAGAAATATTATCCTTTTGTCACTTTTGGGTATCCTATAAATGTGCACTTATCAGATCTAAGTCCAAGTTTATTTATAATTAATTGTTTGACATAAGTCAGATACTTCCAGACCCTGAGGTGTGAAAGTGCTAGCTTACATCCTATTCATATCTCATATGGAGTTTTAACCATAGATTTACTTGGAACCCTATTTAAAAGATTGCAAGCCGATTCGAGTGCATATCCCTAGAGGGATATTGGTAAGCTGGCAAAATCCATCATAGATCGGACCATGTCTAATAGAGTCCAATTCCTCCTTTCAGATACACCATTATGCTGTGGTATTCCTAGAGGACTCTATTGAGAGAGAATTCCATTCTCTCCTAGATATGTGAGAAACTCACCGAAAAGATATTCCCCTCTTCGGTTAGAATGAAGAGTTTTAATATTCTTTTCAGTTTATTTTTCTACTTCACTTTGAAATTATTTGAACCTTTTGAAAGAATTCGACTTATGTTTCATCAGATAGACATATCCATATCTGGATAGATTATCTGTGAAAGTGATGAAGTAGATATATCTACCTCTGGCACTTGTGCTCATTGATCCACATACATCAGTATGTACTAGACCTAAGAGCTCAATGGCTCTCTCACCTTTTTCAATAAAAGATGACTTGGTCATTTTACCAAGAAGACGACTCATAGGTTGGAAGTGATTCACAATCACTGAGTTCGAGGATATCCTCTTAAGCCAACCTACTTATTCTGTTCTTGTTTATATGACCTAGCCTATAGTGCCATAAGTAGATATCTGCCATATTATCTAATCTAGGATGTTTGCTAGTTGAATAGACTACATTAATAGGTTGTGATAACATATATACACTATTGTTCAATTGTCCACAGAAAGCAGTAACACCATTTATAATGACATTATAAACTCATTTCTTTATTGAAATTTCATAATTGTTCATGGCCAAAAGGCCTACAGAAATGATATTTTAAAAAAAATCAAGATAGAAATAACAATCACTAAGAACAACAGTATGAGATTCAAATATAAGTTTCAAAATTTCTAAAGCTAGAACTGGAACCGATCTTCCATCTCCAACATTCAGGAATCCTTCATCTTGCTTGAATCTTCTACTGACCTACAATCCTTGCAATGAATTACAAATATGATAAGAGCTTCCGATATCTAATACCTAGTCAGCAATGTTATAAATAGAGAAATTGCAAGGAATTATCATATAAATACCTTGTCCAGCAATAGCTTGCTTCTTCCTCTGCTTGTTCGGATCTAGAAAGGCAATGTACTGAGGATAGTTTCTCTTTTAGTATCCCCGCTTATTGCAAAAGAAGCATTTGGCTTGACTCTTATCGGGCTTGGTCTTTAGGGTCTAGTCCTGCATAGATGTCCTAGCCTGAACATGCACCTTAATAGCTTTCTTCTTCTTGTTCTTCTTTCCTTTTCCAAAGGGCCGAGAATGAGAAAATGAACCTCCCACTAAGTTCACCAACTCCTTATGGAGCTGGTGATCCTTCTCAAAGTTCTAAAGTAAGCCCAGTAATCCATGGTAGTCAACTTCAGGCTTTGACATTCTATAATGTATGAGGAATGGAAGATAAGACTTGGGCAATAAGTTCAGTATTGCATCTTTTCCAAGCTGTTTGTGCAAAAAAAAGCTGAGCTTGCTTAAGCGCCCTATCAGCTCGATCATGTACAGTACATGATCAGTGATAGAGGCTCCATCCTGCATTATGGCATTGAAGATGATACAACTAGTCTTGTATCTCTCAATGTCATCGGATGTACCAAAAAATTCTCTAACACTTGAAGCATGTCCTTTGGTTGAGCAATCTCAAATCTGTGACTGAACTCGTCGCTCATTGTAGCTAGTATAATGCAGCACACCATGATTTGGTCACTGAGCCACTTTTGATAAGTGTCTCTAACAGTTTCACATGCATTTGTAGGTGGCTCTTCAGGTGTATCATCCATTATCACATGTAGGATGCATTCATACTCTAGGACAATCTTTAACATTCGGTACAAGCTACCGAAGTTTGGTCCCACCAACTTATCATTATCCAACAATGATCGGAGTGATAGAAAAGTGGCCATATCTGTACAAAAAAAAATCATTACCTAATTAGTAATTGATTCATTAAACCTAGAGATTTGGATTTTTAATCAAAAGATTCTTCTACTATTTTATTCAAATTGGTAGCCTCTACGTCCAATTCGAGGAATTATCCTAATTTCTTAGTGGGTACTAGAATCCACATAGACTGCACACGAGCTCAACTTTGGTTGGCCAACCCATGTGCATCTAAGGATAGGTTCATAACCAATTGTTTCTCTAAACAATTTCTAGTAATTGAATTTTGCCCCAGCCCCTGATCAGTTGGCTTTGGCCTTCTTAGAAATGGGTCCAGCTAGGTCCAACTATTAACATGATCATACTTGATCCATCCAACCAATGAATGATCAGGCCCAACTTTGGTTGGCCCATCTGACCACCATTTAGAAAGATGTATCCAAGAGATCATATAATAAATGATAATTTCATCAGCCGATAAGCACCAGGCCTTTGGGCCTCCAATGATTATCCAACTGATGGACCCATTATCATCCACTTTAATGGGAGGCTATGATCTAGTTATCATATAACTATTTCATTTTAGGGACCTAATAATTTTAGAGAATTTAATTTATAGAAGAGGAAAGGTTAAATGAACCAGCTTGTCATGATCCTCCCACTAACTTCACCAAGTCAGCTAAGGGAGACCATTAATAGGCTGGTCTAGGAGCACCTAAATCAGTCAAATTGATATACCTACCTGACATGGGTCAGCTCTAATAGTCAAGCGATCTGATCAAAATATAATTTCACCAAGAAGTCAGGTAAGTTCGATCAGTGGGAGGGTCTGCCAAAGTTTGCCTTAGACACCATAAAAAATGGCCAGGTAAGCGGCCTACCAATAAAGACTACCAGTCTGGTTTACCTTAGACACCAATTAATTTAATTAGTTTTAATTAGATCAACCTAATAGTTCGTGCTAGACCACGTAGCCAAGAATCAAGTCCATCTTGGGTCTTGTTAAAGACATGGACTTGACCAACTATAACTATTATAATTGATCTGGAGAATCCTTGACCTAATCTAAGACAACAATTGATTTGATTTAGTCAATTCTCTAATTAAGTCCATTCTTTAATCTAATCCTAGGTCTAACCCAATTAATAGATCTAATCCCCACTAACCCATTTAACCCAATGTGTTATGATTTGTGTCTTAGGATCTTTAATTTACAATCCTAGATCCTAATCAAACAACTTCTTAATTCTTAATTAAGTTTTGGACTGAGGGTTGGGGTTTGACTTTTCAAAAATGATTTTTATATTTGTAAAATATTTTTACAACATAATTCTAACAACCAAGTTGTATGTTTGATTCATAATCAATATGCAAGTAAGAAGAGCATGAAACTACTTTAGATCTAATCTAAATAAGTTCATGTAATTGAAACAATTTCAACATCAATCAATCATAAGTCAACTTAGATCAAATCTAACATATTTATGATGATTAAAATTAGATTAAAATATTTTTAATCAAATCATAAAATTTTTTAGGTCTAATCTAAAATTTTATGATCAAAATTTTAGATCAGCACGTACTAGGACAATCTTTTCACTGTAAAGGACTTTACAGCAGGACAATCTTATAAGATCAGTCTGTGCAATCTAAAATTTTATTTTTAGATTTAATTTTTTTTAAATTAAATAAATCATAAATAACATCAGATCATATCTAATAAATTTATGAATAATATTAGATCTATACGAACTAAGACAATCTTTCACTGTAAGGGGTAAACCTTACAGCAGGACAACCTTAAAGCAGTTCGTATGATCTGAGATTTTAATTTTAGATTTAAATATTAAATTATTAATTAGATCTAATCTAAAAATAATCCAAGCATGCATCAATAATCATATAATAATAAACCTGGCTCTGATACCAATTGAAGGAACCAGATCTAGGGTTTTAAGGCTAGATTTTGAAACTTTTTCTAGATCAGCAGTGGAAGACTCAAAATTAATCTAATTAATTCTAAATATTAGATAATCTCTAGATCTAAAATCATATTATATGATTATTATATGATATTTAAATCTAAAATAAAAAATAAATAAGAAGAAAACATTGATCACATCAACCTAGATCTACACTACATCTCATGCATGTATGAAAAAATCAATAAATTAGATTTATTATCTAAGCGAGTTAGAGGTTCTAACTTGCTGATCCGGGCTTGAGGATGAAGTTGCAAGCCATACACATGTCCAACGTCTAGGAGTCATCTACACGAGCCCACGATCATGATCAGAAATTTAGATGCTAGAAATCATCATAGTATGCTAGTACCATGTTGATTTTTCTTCGACGGATGATCAGATGTATTCTTTCCTCTAGATTGGATTCTTCCAAAGAGAAGAAGAAGGAGAAGAGGATTTAGATGTGAGACACTCTTAGAAAACCCAAGGAAGAAGGAAGGGAAGATATGAACACAGCAACCCTAGAAGAAGACCCTCTTCTTCTTCTCTTTGTTCTCACCTAGACACCTAGTTTGGTGCCTATGGAACCCCAATGCCCAAAGGTCCTTTCCCTCTAATTTTTACACACCTCAAAGCCCTCTCAAAGGTCTATAACCCACAATAATTTCAAGCCAAAATTTATTCAAAATATATAGAAAAAGAAGAGTCCTTATCTAGGTCAAATACCAGACAAGGAAAGATCAAACATGACAAGTCAAAGAGCGTCCAACTCTTGAGCGCTGATACATGCTAATCTATAGCTATGGCAAGTGCACCAATCGATCAAGTAATAAAGTAAGTGAGTAGAGTATCATCCTTAGACGATTGAAAAATAAGTACTGAAAAGCTCTTTCCTATGCTTTATTTAGAAAACCGATTTATGAGAATTAAAAAAATAAAGAACAAAATAAAAAAAATTAAAAATTATAAGAAAATAGAGAGTGTAATTATTAGGATTTTAAACTTAAGAGCAATAGGTTACTAAGGCATAGCAAAACTATCAATATTTATTAATTATTCTTTGGTCCAGGTATAATTTAAATAAATATTGATGCATTAGGTTTTATGAAACCCTCTAATTTAAATACGCTATATCCAAAGCGCACTAAAATTCCTGCATGCATATGAATTCTAATTTGATTCATAATACAAGGTATATAATCAAGAAGCAATAACATAGATGTACTTGGTCCGTATCATCTAGGTTCATTAGATTAATTAGAAGATGGCCAGTAATTTAAAAGTATTAAGATCAGATCTATATACTCCTCATGAATAAAATTTAAAATTAAAAATAAATCATACTAAATATTGCATCAAAAGAGTGGCTACACCTTAGCCTTAGTAAAAGAAAATTTAGTTAATGATAACAAGTTCAAAAATAGTAAATAAAATAAAAAGCATGAAGAAATTAGACTGTTTATTCGCTGAAATTGGTTGTTCGTTGCTCTTGGTGTAGAGAACTCGATGAAGAAGGAAGTTGCTTTGTGTACCGATCTTCGAAAGAAGAAAAGAAGAGAAAAGAAAAATAACAAGAATAAAAACTCTTTCTCTTCTCTCCCTAAACCCCCCCTCTCTCTATTCTCTTTATTTCTTCCTATTTTCTCTTTATTTTCAACTCTCTATTTTTGTTCTCCGCATCCTCTCTTCGGCAACAGCAGGCAGCTCCCTTTAAATAGGCTAAGAGATGGATTTTCGGAAGAAATCCTAATCAACTTGGGTTTAAAACTCTTAACATAAGTCAAATTAAAATTTTGAATAATTTTGACCTTTGGATTAGCATTCAACAGATCAAAAACCACTTAAAAATTCTTTTTAAAAATTAAATTCAAGTCAGAATTAACCTCAGTCATCGGATCTTCTTGATGATTAAATCGAGACCGTCGGATTGCATACCGGAGCCTTCAGATTCCTAGTTAAAATTGGTAACGCATCTCCACCATCGGATCTCAATTGGGAGCCATATCCATCATTCGTCAGTGCACAGATTTCCACCATTCGATCAAATCCCAGCGAACAGCATCCGTCGGATCCAGCAAAATTCCCAGAATACCCTCTGTAGTCTGTGCACGAGCTCGATGTTGCATGAACCACCGCTTCCTTTAGCCATTCAGAGTGCGCTCATCCCCATGAAATCCCTAAAATGCCCTCGCTTGATTACTGTAGCGGTCCACCGTGCACCGTGAAAAATTCTGACGTCAGCGTGGCATAAGCGAGGCGTCAGTAGGCGGTCGGTCTGGTTCTGAGTGCAGTCGGATCGGACGATCTACTGAGCCAATTTTTTTGAGCCAGTTTGAATCGAACTGACCGGCATTTAAAAATTAATTTATTATTATTATTATTATTATTATTTTATTTCCTTTGAAATTCAATTTTAGGCTCGTTTGAAGTCCATTTTGCTTGAAATTTATTTCATCTGAACCAGAAAAATAAGATCTTCATATTAGTGGCCTTATTTTCTATATAAAATTAATAAAAATATTAATTTTTTAAAAATAAATTAATTTATTTTATAATTTAATATTTTTATTAGTATATTTTTATCACTTATCACATCCTCCATCTTAGTCATTGCTAATCCCTTAGCAATGCTTTATTTAATACCATATTTCAATAAGATCATCCATCAAAAAGATAAATCTAGAGTTAAAGGTCAAAAAGTTTAGAAAATACCACTAACTAAGCATTGAGCTTCATAAGCAAATTTTGCAGTCAGTACAATTAACAACTTCCTTAGAGTACATCAAAGATCTACAACACTTGTGTTTATGATGACTAACTTAGCATTTTAGTGTTAATTTAAAGGACAAAAGTATCCTCTTTTATCACTTATTTTGGTTAATTTTCTATATATTTTCAATTTTATACTCATGAATTAAGATAGCTTTCACACTGCCTCATTGTTTTTTTTTTTTTTTTATGTTGAGCATCCTAGCCTTTCCTCCACTATTTTACATGAATCTCCAAACTTGACCTAGGTGCAGAGACCCAATTATTAGGCTTTAGGCAATTCACATATACTCTGTCTTTTGCACTATATTTTTAGGCAGGTAGCTTTTTCCTTAAATTCAAGTTTCTTTGATTAGAATGTATATTAATTATCAATTTTTAGTGATAATTGAATCCTCAGTTGGCCTTATAATCAATATTACTTTGCCCTGTTAGTGTGTATGTGCAATTAGAAGTGCTAATAGTCTTTTGATGATCTAAGTAGGCTGCTAAAAGTTTGACCAACTAATCTACTTCTTTAACTCATTACATTCATTAGCAGATACTTCTATCTTTTATCACTTGTCAAGTCTATCGTGCTCAAGATTTTATTCTTGACACATGATTTAAAAAGTTTTTTTTAACCCCCTAACTTATTCTTCATTATCTCAAAGGAGAAAGAAAAAGTAAAGGTGCAATAAAGAATAAGAAGGAATACACCTGATTTGGTTTAGTCTGATTCTTTGAAGCTTTGAAATTTGGCTTGAGCTCTCATTGATTTTTATCTGCAAAATTAAAAGTACACACTAAAGTAGTAAAAAAGCAACAACAAATTACTAAAAAATAAAAAAAATGATCAAAACTAAAAAAAAGAAATAACCTATCTAGTAGTTCTGATTTATAGTCTTTAGCTTGACTTTCTTTGAGTTTTGGGCTGAATCAATCCGATGCCACTTCAATTGGAATACTTTCATATTTAGTCGAGCCCTCTTTCAATTGGATATTGCTAGCTTTCATAGTCTCAAACCTATTTTCCACAGAATTCTCATATACTAAATTATTAATAATATCAATTAGAAAATAAGTTTGATTATCATCAGGATATTTAGTATCTTTGAAGACATTAAAAGTAACATGTTCATCTTAGATTCTAAGAATTAATTTTTCTTATTGAACATCTATTAAAGCTCCTCCAGTAGCTAAAAAGGATCTTCCTAAGATAAGGGGTATATCATAATCTTCTTCCATATCAAGAACAATAAAATCAACAGAGAAAATAAACTTGTTTACCTTTATCAAGACATCTTCCATTATACCTCTTGGATGTTTGATGGATCTATCGGCTAATTGAAGAGTAATAGTGGTAGGCTTTGATTCTCCTAAACCCAGCTTTCTGAAAATAGAAAAAGGCATGAGATTAATACTTGCTCCTAAATCACATAAAACTTTATCAAAACTAGAATCACCAATAATGCAAGGGATAGTAAAACTTTCTGGATCTTTTAGCTTCTATGGTAATTTATTTTGAAGTATTGCTAAGCATTCTTTATTCAAATTTATTCTCTCGTACTCCTTCAGCTTTTTCTTATTTGTTAGAATTTTTTTGAGAAACTTGGCATACCTGGGCATTTGAGTGATAGCATCTACAAAAAAAATATTAATATGTAAATTCTTTAAAATTTTGAAAAAATTAGAAAATTTCTTATCTGGATGCTGTATTTGTCTCTTTGAGAATGGTAGTGGCGGCATGTAGGGCTTCACATTTGGATCGGCAAACTATATACTTGGAGACCATCCATCTACTGATTGTTTTGGTGACTGATGAATTTTAGTTGATGGTTCTTTATTTGTAGTTGGCTCTTCAGTCTCTTTCTTCTGATGTAGCTCCTCTAGCTTTTTACCACTTCTTAGGATGATAGCATTGACTTGCTCCCTTGGATTGATCTCCGTGTTGCTAGGCAAGGATCCCTGAGGTCTTTCAGAGATTATCCTAGCTATTTGGCCTATTTGCATCTCCAAGTTTCGAATTGCTGCTGCTTGATCCTGCCTAAGCTTGGCTTCCAAATTTTTTATAGTTACTTCTTGGTTTTGCATGAATTTGACCATCAGCTCCTCCATATTGGACTTCTTTTCAGGTACTTGGAACCTTGGGGGTGGCTGTTGTGCTGTATTTTGATTGCTCCATGAAAAATTTGGATGCTGCCTCCATCTTTGATTGTATGTGTTGGAGTAAGGATTATTTTATTATAGCCTGGAAAAATTATCAATATAATTAGCTGTATCAGTTGCTTTAGCAAAAGGATTACCTATCTGGCAGTTGCTTGTATTGTGTCCTCTTCCACACAGGCCATAAGTGATGCTCTAAACATGCATAGCTGTTCCCTTCAAGTTGTTGACTTCGGCTCTAAAGGTTGCAATTTTAGCTAGTAAGGTTGGCATGCAATCTACTCCCTGCACAGCTGCTGGTTTTCTCGACATCATGCATTCTATTTGCCACTGATAGCTATTTGATGCCATCTCATCGATCAGATCAAAAGCTTCTTTCTTCATTTTTTGGTTAATGGTTTCTTCTACTACTGCATCAATCATAGAACGATTAGTAGGAGATAAACTTGAAGGGAAATCCTAATTTTTTGGATCAGGTTCGTTTAGATCTGATCGGATCAAGAGATATATTTTAAATTTTTTTTACTTTGATCCAGATCAGATCTGAGATGTTTCAAATCTGATTCTTATTATTTTAAAAATTAAAATAAATTTAGATAAATTAAAATAAATTCTTATTATTACCCATTGATGATCCTATAAGCAGTGGAAGGTTCTGGATCTTGCCACGCAAGTGCCTGACCTCTACCGGTATCCACTTGAGTTAGATCTGGAGATCCTCTTCTTCTTTATCACATCTCCAAAAATCAGATCTAGATCTGATCTGGAGGATCCTCAAAACTCCTTTCGAAGATCAGCAGTTGTCCTTTGCAGCGGCGCAGCCTTCTAGCTTTCAGTCGCCTTTCTCTCGTCTGGATTGCACCAACCAAGAACCCAAAATACTTTTGGACGTGGAGAGGGAGAAGATGCTTTGGCATGGAGGAGGAGAGAAGAGGCAGCCTTGGGGCATGGAAATCTCAATTCCGTTTTCAATTATTCTTTGAGTTGGTGCAAGGTCATATTTATAGACTAAGCATGATCCAACTCCTCTTCTTCCCAACCAATCACAACCCATTGTGAAATCAAATCTAAATCTGATTGGTGGGAATAGAGTCCCTTGGATTCCTTTTTAGATGGTGCCTAAGACCAGTCAAACTTGGTTCTTAGGAGAACTCTAATTGGAATCCAAAAAGGAGATGGAGTTCCTGTCCAACAGGGACTCCTAGGCGCCTCCCCTCCTCCTTGCCAGGTTCTGGCAGGGGTACAGGCCCCCATCAGCTCTCTAATAGGTGCGTGACATGTGGACAGAAGTCAAAGTATCAATGGTCAATGTTTGACCAGTCAAAGGTCAACTTTTGACCAAAGTGAAAGGATGAGAAATGGCAGGTGACCAAAAATGGTAGGTATTGTCTTACAAAATAAGATAATCCTTTTCTAACTTGGACAAGCTCCAGTCAGACCAAATGAAGGCCTCTAATCGAGCACAAACTCCTTTGGCTCAGTCAGGACAACTATTTATGATAGTAAAAGAAGAACGTTAGGTTCAATCGAGTGCTAGCACGATTTTCTTGAACCTAATTGAATCTCATTCAAATCAATTGAACTAGATTAGTTCAATTGATGATCACCAGATTCAAACCCTTGTTTGTGTGACCCAGTTAGGTTCAGTTCTGTATGGTAATGGGATATGTCATGATCTCTATCATCGACATCATCGAAACTCCTTTCGATGGATCAGAACTCTTCTGATTCGAACAGCTAGAATGATCGATCATCTAAATCATTCTAATTGCTCCCAAAATCCACCAGTGACACCTAGCAGTATATGGTGGCAACCCATCAGAGCTGAATGCGAACCTCTTGGTGTAGCTACCTTTAGGGGGAGAATTGATTCAGGTCTTCATTTTAAACTAGACTTGTCATAATTCATAACAATTATGGCTAACTTAGTGGCATGGGTTAGCTCAGATTATGACCACTCAAAATAGAACTGGGGTTAATAGATAATGGGGCCAGGTAAGTTGAGACCGTGGAAGGATATGCCATTAACTCATTCAAGAACGCATTCAGGTCGAGTAGCTCTTAATTAAAAATCAGTTCGGTCTTCGCTATGCTGCCAAACTTACCTTAGACACCAAATTTATTGAGTCAGAACTAATTGGGTTTAGCCTACAATCCAGGACTCTAACCTCTGAGCCTAATAGGTTCTTGCTTTGATCGTGACTCGATCTCTGACTCAAACTTAATCCTAATTAGGCTGGTCAAATTTAAGCATTGTTAATCCCATCTAACCAACTCTTGATTCGATTTGATCAACCCGCTTAGGACCTAATGAGCTAACAAGCTCAAACCCAGTATTTATGAATATGTCTTTAGATTTCAAAATTTCAATTTTAGACCTTAATTGATATTCATAATCTTTAAATTTCTTTAATTAAGTGGATCATAAATAAAAATATTGCATAATAAATCCTAAGGGTTTCAGGAAATCTAGGGTTGCAGAAAGTAAGTTTTGGAATTTCTGATTAAGGACGAATGCGCAGCACCCCTACACATCATAAGAACATCCCATCAGATGGGAGAGAAGGGCCTTTTAAAATTTTTTTCGTTCTTATGACCGGACGGCCAAGAGAACGTCTTAACTAGGAACATGTAATACTACAAAACAATTTTTAGATCCTATATCAAATTATATCTCATATACAAATTAGATCTAATCATGGCATATTATGCATACATCCATTCATTGTATTGGAATCATGAAATATTTTCAAATCTAAAAATTAATCTCATAATAATTTGAAAAATTAGATTTAATTATTCTTATCAAAATAAACTCTAATCTAGACAAACTATGTAGAACTATTCTACAACTAAGTCTAGACATCATCAATCATATCTCATATGATGTTTTAAAATTAAATAATTTTATTTACTAATTTTTTTTTTTTTTTTTTTAAAGATATTTATTATACAATTATTAATATCAAAAAATAGTAAATAAATAGATCTAAAATATGATTTAATCAAATTGAATTGAAAACATACAAGACATATTCTATAGAACTATTCTATTTAGAACTAGTCATGCATATTTTTTTTAATCTTATATCTCAAATTATTTTAATTTTAATTTTTTCTAATTTTAGATCTGATCACATCTCATGTGACATCTGGAAATCACTTATTTTCTAATTAGAATAATAAAATTAGATCTATACTTTTAGAACCTTGGCTCTTGATTACCATTGTTTTAATTTAATTTTGATGGATTGTCACCACATACTGCTAGGTATTACTGGTGGATTTTGGGATCAATTAGAATTATCTTGATGATCGACGATTCTAATTCGATGAATCAGAAGAGTTTTGGTCCATCAAAAGATGTTTCAATGATATTGATGATGAAGATCGTGACATATCTCATTACCATAAAGAACTAAACCTAATTGAATCACACAAATATGAGTTTGGCTATGTATGTCATCAATTGGACTAACCTAGTTTGATTGATTTGGATTAGATCCAATCAGGTTCAAAAAAATTATTCTAGCACATGATTGGACCTAACATTCTTCTTCTATCATCTTTCTGGTTCATCTTGACTGATTCAAATTGGATTTGACTCATTCGAGAATCCTATATAGATTTGTCTAGGTCTGACTAGAGCTTGTCCTGATCAAAATAGGATTTGTCCTAGTCAAAAGAAGGCTTGTCCTGAAAAGATCAGGATTTGTCCTAAAATCGTGAGATGAAATTTGGATAAGGCCATTTTGACCTAGTCATTGCAGGAATTGAGGGGGGTAATGTGCGCCCCCTAGAATTCATCTAAGGGTGCACATCCCTATGTGATTTTGCATGAAGAAAATAGGGCACACACCCCCTTATGGCTTGCACCCATAGTGGATAGGGTTTAGGTGTTTTGATGAGATCAAAACACCTGGAGAGATATTCCTTATGCCCATAAAACTTTATCATCTCATGTCCATGCCAATTTTGTAATATTTTATGTGACAAAATTTAGAAGAAAATTGGATGGGGCATGGAGATCAGGTAGGAGTCCTTCTGCTTTAAGCAAACTAGTTGCTTATAGTCTCAAGACTTCAGGGTGGCACTAAGGTTTATATAAAGAGCCCTGCGTGTTGGAAAATGTGTCCTAAAGCCAATCATCTAAGTAGTAGATGATTGAAATTAGTATATGAATTATCTAATAATAATAGTTGTTTGGCTAGTTCATCATAAAAGTTTTATCTTCCTTAAATAAACTCTTAAATTATGATGAAGTTCTTAGAACCACAATCAATCGATATAGAAGGATTTATCGGATGGTTCTTAAATTATTCACAATCAAATGATAAGTTATTAACAAGGATAATAACTTATCGAGTGTAGGTCGCTGTATGCTATATGCGTTGGTTGTCCTCATAACCAAGTGGTGTGGAGATACTAGTACGGCATTCAGGTGAGATGTAGGAGTACATTTATACTGAACATGACTAATGTAGTACTCTACTATCAAAAGTAGCTAGCAAAGACCAATGGGTATAAGTGTCACTCCAATCTGAGATCATCACGGTGACTTGCAAGCAACTCACTTTACTTTGGTGCTGGACTGTCTTTATTTCTAATATAGGTTTGAAAGATTTTTGGATATAGTCAAGTACTTGTGAAGTTAGTGTATGAGTCAAGATGGGATTGACCACTCCTGATTAACTTCAGAATGAGAATGACTCGCTGTATTTCAATTTAGCAAAACCTAAGCCTAGATAATCCTCGTGAGGTGTCACAGAATTTGCAAAATTTTGAGACACAATAGAGATGACTTGTATGAGTATTTGATAGCATACTTAAAGTCGTCTTGAGCATTATTGATCAAAGAAATGAATTATATGATAACCATGGGCCAGGTTCTAAGAATGTTGCTTTGCATACATTCGACCTATCCGAATGTCGAAAATCATTGCTAGATGATAACTTTGATTGGTATAGAAATTGGTTACAGTGCTATCAGCTTAGGTTCAAACCTATGGGGTCACTCACATTAGAACTTATAATCTGATCAGATGGTTAGTCGATGATTGAGAATCATTTTGAGGTTAAACATTCAATGCGATTGATGTTTGACCTAATGCAAGTGTTGTAGGAGGATTGATTAATAATTGGATTGCTAATTGACTCAATTTGATTGAGCAATTAGGCTGAGATCAAGTCTAATTGAATTAGATTCAATTAGAATTGGTTTGGATTTAATTGGGTTAAGTCCAATTGGTTTATTGGATAAGCTAATTACAAGAAAAAATCAATTCCTAGTAGGACTAGGATTTAAGTGCATCTAATTCCAAATTGACTTTGGATTTAATAGTAGGTGGTGCGGTCTCACCAACTGACTCATCACCTCACCTAATAGTTATTGATGATGGGTTAGCCAATGAGTGAACAACTCTTATTCAATGATTCTCTAATCATGGTGCACCCAAACTTGATCTCTAATTCATGAATCTCACCATATCCGGAATATTGATCCACTCCTTAGTTAAGTCAGATCCACCATTTGCATAGACTGGGTTTCTAATTGAGTCTCTCACCGTATCCGAAATATTGAGCCCAACTCATCCTCCAGCTTATAGCATCCAATGCCTAATAGACATGATTGCATCTTCTCGGTGCAACTGAGCCACTGTATCCAGCCAAGAACAATCAACCCCGGGAAGGGCCCGTACGTCTACAATGGTGGAAGACCTCAGACTTAATCTTTTCTTAGGGAGAATTGATTCAGGTCTCATTAAACTAGACTTGTCATAATCATAACAATTATGGCTAACTTAGTGGCATGGGTTAGCTCAGATTATTGACCACCTCAAATCAGAACTGGGTTAATAGATATGGCCAGGTAAGTGAGACCGGTGGAAGGGATATGCCATTAACTCATTCAAGAACGCATTCAGGTCGAGTAGCTCTTAATTAAAAATCAGTCGGTCGTATGTGCCAAACTTACCTTAGACACCAAATTATTGAGTCAGAACTAATTGGGTTAGCCTACAATCCAGACTCTAACCTCTGAGCCTAATTAGGTCTTGCTTGATCGTGACTCGATCTTGACTCAAACTTAATCCTATTAGGCTGGTCAATTTAAGCATTGTTAATCCCATCTAACCAACTCTTGATTCGATTTGATCAACCGCTTAGACCTAATTGAGCTAACCAAGCTCAAACCCAGTATTATGAATATGTCTTAGATTTCAAATTCTCAATTTTAGACCTAATTGATATTCCATAATCTTAATTCTTAATTAAGTAGGATTCATAAATAAAATATGCATAATAAATCCTAGGGTTTCAGGATCTAGGGTTTTGCAGAAAGTAAGTTTTGGATTTCTGATTAAGGACGAATGCGCAGCACCCCTACACATCATAAGAACATCCCATCAGATGGGAGGAGAGGGCCTTTAAATTTTTTTTCGTTCTTATGACCGGACGGCCAAGAGGAACGTCTTAACTAGGAACATGTAATACTACAAAACAATTTTAGATCTATATCATATATCTCATATACAAATTAGATCTAATCATGGCATATTTTGCATACATCTCATGTATTGAATCATGCATATTTTCAAATCTAAATTATCTCATAATAATTTGAAAAATTAGATTTAAATTTATCTTATCAAAATAAACTCTAATCTAGACAACTATGTAGAACTATTCTACAACTAGTCTAGACATGCATCAATCATATCTCATATGATGTTTAAAATTAAATAATTTTTATTTACTATTTTTTAGATATTATTATAACAATTATAATATCAAAAAATAGTAAATAAATAGATCTAAAATATGATTTAATCAAATTGAATTGAAAACATACAAGACTATTCTATAGAACTATTCTATTTTAGAACTAGTCATGCATATTTTTTAATCTTAGATCTAAATTATTTAATTTTAATTTTTTCTAATTTTAGATCTGATCACATCTCATGTGACATCTGAAATCACTTATTTTCTAATTAGAATAAATTTAAAATTAGATCTAAATACTTTTAGAACCTTGGCTCTGATACCAGTTTAAGGAAAATCCTGATTTTTCGAATCAAGTTCGTTCAGATCTGATCGGATCAAGAGATATATTTTAAAATTTTTTTCTTTAATCTAGATTAGATTTGAGATATTTTAAATCTAATTCTTATTATTTTAATAATTAAAATAATTTAGATAAATTAAATTAAATTTAATTTATCTTAAAGTGGGTAATCCTATTATCCGTTGATGATCCTGTAAGCAGTGGAAGGTTCTGGATCTAGCTATGCAAGTGCCTAGCCTCTATCGATATCTACTCAAGCTAGATCTAGAGATCCTCTTCTTCTCTATCATGTCTCCAAAAATTAGATCTAGATCTGATCTGGAGGATCTTCAAAACTCCTTTCGAAGATCAGTAATTGTCCTTTACAGCAGTGCAACCTTCTAGCTTTTTGTTGCCTTTCTGTCATCTGGATTGCACCAACCAAGAACCCAAAACACTTTTGGACATGGAGAGGAGAGGGAGAAGATGCTTTGGCATGGAGGAGGAGAGGAGAGGTAGCCTTGGGGCATGGAAATCTCAATTCCTTTTTGAATTATTCTTTGAGTTGGGTGTAGGGTCTTATTTATAGACTAAGCATGATCCAACTCCTCTTCTTCCCAACCAATCACAATCCTTTATGAAATCAGATCTAAATCTGATTGGTAGGAATAGGATCCCTTGGATTTCTCCTTAGATGGCACCTAAGATCAGCCAAACTTGGTTCTTAGGAGAACTCTAATCAAAATCCAAAAAGGAGATGGAGTCTCTATCCAACTGGGACTCCTGGGCGCCTCCAGCTTGGGCACACACCAAGGGTGGCATGCACCCTCCTCCTTGCTAGGTTTTGGTAGGGAGACAGGCCCCCACCAGCTCTCCAATAGGTGTGTGACATGTGGATAGAAGTCAAAGTATCAATGGTCAACGTTTGACCAGTCAAAGGTCAACTTTTGACCAAAGTCAAAGGACGAGAAATGGCAGGTGACCAAAAATGGCAGGTATTGTCTTACAAAATAAGACAATCCTTTTTTGACTTGGATAAGCTCCAGTCAGACCAAATGAAGGCCTCTGATCGAGCACAAACTTCTTTGGCTCAGTCAGAACAACTATTTATGATAGTAAAAGAAGAACGTTAGGTTCAATTCGAGTGCTAGCATGATTTTTTTGAATCTAATTGAATCTCATTCAGATCAATTGAATTGGATTAGTTCAATTGATGATCACCAGATTCAAACCCTTATTTGTGTGACCTAGTTAGGTTCAGTTCTATATGGTAATGGGATATGTCATGATCTCTATCATCGACATCATCGAAACTCCTTTCGATGGATTAGAACTCTTCTAATTCAAACAGCTAGAATGATCGATCATCTAAATCATTCTAATTGCTCCCAAAATCCACCAGTGATACCTAGCAGTATATGGTGGCAACCCATCAGAGCTGAATGCGAACCTCTTGGTGTAGCTACCTGTATGATTAAGTTCTTCTATCTTGAGCCTCGATCAGATTAGGGTTAAGGTGAACTTGTCAAACCCTAGTCTCTGTCATATGATGTAATCATTCGATTCAAGTCCGATGTGAAAACCTAAATAGAAACTCTTTCTATTATTTCACTCTGCCATGGCCATGGACTTCTGGACTTGATTCTCATGATCATCATAGGGCTGCTCCTCTACCATCGAGGTAGATAGATTCCATCTTGATGCTATCCAGTTCCTACAATGAACATTCTATAGCCAACATACACCTCAGGGTTCCGTATGGCTAGGAGACCGAGTTATGGTGTAGTCAAACTATAACACCCTCAAGGTGAACTGTCGATGCATCTCAGATCAAAGAACCAGACACACTACTACAGCATCGAGTTAGTCATTGATGAGAAGGTAGACTTCCTAATGACTACTCGAGGTGGTCACGCTCAGTGCCCTCGTTCTCTAATGAGTACCTATACTCTAACTCCGGTGTCTCCACACCATAGACTCAAGACTCATCTACTAAAGAGAAGTGATTGTACACCAACCTTCTAGATCAATCACCATCCTCGTAATGATCCTATGGTCGGAAGCATTTTATGAGTTAATAATGATTATTCATGTCTTAAATTTTCAACTCTTGAAAATATAAATTATCATTGTCATTAACTCAAAGGATGTATCACAGACACTAAATACACATATATGATAGAAAATAATCTATTTTATTTATTTTAGTCAAAATTATAATTTTGTTCCTAGAAGTGTATTACAAGTGTCAGCCAATTTTAACTTCTATGGCACATATATCTAATAAAACTATTATAGAAAGTTTGTATCTGAAGCCATACGGATAGTTGATGATGTGGACATCTCCTCAGTAGTTCCTTGAAATGCTCTCAAGCTTCATATAGTGTCTCCATATCCATCTGCACAAAAGAAGTGATATCGTTGCGCATCTTAGCAGTCTTGGAAGGTGGAAAGTACTTGGCTAAGAATTTTTAGGCTAGGACATCCCAAGTTATGATAGAACCTACAGAAAGAGAACGAAGCCAACTTTTAGCTTTGTCTCGTAAAGAGAGAAAATAATCTTAATCTAATAGCATCATCCGACATCCCATTAATTTTAAAAGTATCACAAAGTTCAAAAAAATTAGAAATATGGGCATTTGGATCATCATGCATGCGTCCATTGAATTGGATAGTTGTTTGAATCATCTGGATCATCGTCGATTTTATTTTGAAGTTATTTGCTCGCATAAGCAGTCTTCTGATGCTCGAAGCTATATCGGGTATGGATGGTGTGATGTAATCATTTAATGGATGATGTGCTGCTCGAATAGCTTCATGCTATCCCTCGATCACCATATCCAATCTCAGATTGATGTTGTTAGGATCTTCAGCTACCATGTTCCTTTCTTGTTGTAGTCTTCTGATGGTCCTTTCAATTTCTAGATCTAAAGATAGTAAGTTACTATGTCTAGTACGTGTCATGTACTGAATAAATTTAAAAATAAAATAAGAATAAAAATTAAAAAAATAAAATTCTAAAGTAAAGCTAGAATCAAAATTTCAATATTATTTTAGACACAATCTCCGACAATGGCACCAAAAACTTGATGTGTGCTAATCTATAGCTATAGCAAGTGCACCAGTCGATCAAGTAATAAAGTAAGTGAGTAGAGTATCATCCCTAGAGAATTGGAAAATAACTACTGAAAAGGTCTTTCCTATGCTTTATTTAGAAGACCGATTTATGAGAATTAAAAAATAAAGAATAAAATAAAAAAATAATTAAAAATTATATGAAAATAGAGAGAGTGTAATTATTAGGTTTTTAAACTTAAAAGTAATAAGTTACTAAGGCAATTGGTTCACCAACTCACTCAATACAATATTTAGATTATTAGGTAAATTTTATTTTATGTGACGGTAGAGTCTTCTAGTTTATTCACTATCCTTTGGTCCAGGTGTAGCAAACCTATCAATATTTATTAATTATCCTTTGGTTCAGGTGTAATTTAAATAAATATCGATGCATTAAGTTTTGTGAAATCCTCTAATTAAAATATGCTGCATCCAAAGCACACTAAAATTCCCGCATGCATATGAATTCTAATTTGATTCATAATACAAGATATATAATTAAGAAGCAATAACATAGATGTACTTGGTCCGTATCATCTATGTTCATTATATCAATTAGAAGATGGCTAGTAATTTAAAAGCATTAAGATCAGATCTATATACTCCTCATAAATAAAATTTAAAATTAAAAATAAATCATACTAAATATTGCATCAAAAGAGTGGCTATATCTTAGCCTTAGTAAAAAAAAAATTAGTTCATGATAACAAATTCAAAAATAATAAATAAGATAAAAAGTATGAAGAAATTAGACTATTTATTCACTGAAATTGGTTGTCCATTACTCTTGGTGTGGAGAACTTAATGAAGAAGAAAGTTGCTTTATATACTGATCTTTGGAAGAAGAAAAGAAGAGGGAAGAAAAATAACCAGAATAAAAACTCTTTCTTTTCTCTTCCTAAACCCCTCTATCTCTCTCCGTTCTCTCTATTTCTCCCTATTTTCTCTTTATTTTCAACTCTCTATTTTTGTTCTCCTCATCCTCTCTTCGGCAACAGCAAGCAACTCCCTTTAAATAGGCTAAGAGATGGATTTTCGAAAGAAATCCTAACCAACTTGGGTTTAAAACTCTTAACACAAGTCAAATTAAAACCCTGGATAATTCTGGCTTTCAGATCAGCATCCAATGGATCAAAAATCACTTAAAAATTTGTTTTAAAAATCCAATTCAAGTCAAAATTAACCTCAGCCGTCGGATCTTCTTGATGATTAAATCAGAACCATCAGATCATGTACAAAAGCCTTCAAATTTCTAGTTAAAATCGATAACACATCTCCACCGTTGGATCTTGATCGGAAGCTGCATCCACCATTTGTCAGTGCACAGATTTTCATTGTTCGATCAAATCCCAGCGAACAGCATCTATCGGATCGGGCAAAATTTTTAGAATACCCTCTATAGATCGTGCACGAGCCTAGCATTGCATGGACCACCACTTTCTTTAGCCATTCGGAGTACTGTCATTCCTGGGAAATCTTCGAAATGCCCTCGCTTAGTTACTGTAGTGGTCCACCGTGCACCGCAAAAAATCTTATCATCAGCATGGCATAAGCGGGGCATCAGCAGATGGTCGGTCTAGTTCTGAGCATGCTCGGGCTGGACGATCTGCTGAGCCAATTTGAACCAGATCGATCGACATTTAAAAATTAATTTATTATTATTATTATTATTTTATTTCCTTTGAAATTCAATTTCGGGCTCGTTTGAAGTCCATTTTGCTTGAAATTTATTTCATCTAAATTAGAAAAATAAGATCTTTATATTTATTACCTTTTTCCTACATAGAATTAATAAAAATATTAATTTTTTAAAAATAAGTTAATTTATTTTATGATTTAATACTTTTATTAGTGTATTTTTACCACTTATCAAGCGCCTCCTTCCATAATTTTTGGCATGTACTAGCAAAAAAAGGCACACAAGAAAAGGGGTTTCTCACGTGGAATAAGAGAGAAATTAATTTAGAGAGGGGGCGGCACCTTTTGAGAAGAGTTTAGATTTCTTAGGATTCTATCTCATAAAATCTAATATCAAAACAAACTTAGGTGATCTCAGGTGAATTTTCATTATTGAATTAGAAATTTAGTTAGTCCAGTACCAAAGCACATTGAGTTGCTTGCTAGTCACTAAGGTGATCTCAGGTCTAAGGGACACTTATACCTATATCCCATCAGAGACATCCTCGACAGCAAAATGCTCTGGAGTTGGTCATGTTCAATGACGATGTACCTATATATCTCACCTATATGCCATACCAGTATCTCTACACTCCTTGGTTAAGAGGACAATCAACCTATATGGCATACAGCGATCTATCTGTCGTCCTATTTAACAGCTTATCATTTGGTTGTAAATAGATTTAAGGACTCATCGATAAATCCTTTCTTTATCGAAACTAAATAGTCCTAAAGATTTCATCACAAAAATGGAGTTTATTAGAAGATGAAGACTTATGATGAAAAACATGCCAAAGTATTTTATTTATCAATGATCAATTACATATACAAAGTAGCTCAACCGTTAATAGACTAACAATTGGCTTTTGGGACACAATTCCCAACACTCTTAAGCTGGAGAAGGATTGAGATGAATCGGATAAAAAGCTTGTCCAATTAAATACCAAGGTAATGAATGCTCTTTATTGTACCCTTGATGCTAATGAGTTTAATTAAATTTTTTACTTGCAATTCTGCAAAGAAAATTTAGGAAAGACTTGAGGTTACGTATGAAGGGACAAAACAAGTCAAAGAGACTAAGATTAACATGCTAGTTCATCAATATAAACTATTTAAAATGGATCCTACTAAACTTTCACTTGCATGTACACTAAATTTATTGGTATTATAAATGGGTTAAAGAGTCTAGGAAAGATTTATATTAACGGTGAATTAGTAAGAAAGATTCTCAGGTCATTGCCTAGGTCATGGAAAGCTAAGATAATAGTCATCCAAGAGGTTAATGATCTAAACATGCTACCATTTGAAGAGCTTATTGGAGCCTTGATGACTCATGAGCTTGCAATAAGACTACATCATGAAGAAGACAGCAAGAAGAGGCAGATCATTGCTCTAAAATCCATGGATGCTGAAGGGGAAGATGATCTGTACACCAGTGACAAGAACGATGAAGATAAGGCCTTGGTGATCAAAAAGTTCAAAAAATTCATGGGTAGAAGAAAATAAGGATTCAAGAAAAGAAGCTCGTTCAGAGGAGAATCTAGCAAGAAAAAGGAGAAAAAGGAAGAAAAAGATCAGCCCATTTGCTATGAATGCAAGAGACTGGGATATTTTAGGACTGACTGTCCTTAATTGAAGAAAACATCCAAAAGAATAAAGAAGAAGGCTATGGTAGTGACTTGGAGCGATAGCGACGAGTCAAGCTCAAAAGAAGAAAGCCCAAATGAAGCAAACTTGTGCTTCATGACTCAAGAAGAAGAGGTATCTTCTACATCTACTTTGGATTTTTCTTTTGATAAACTTCAAGATGCATTCTATGACTTAATGAAGGATTTCAGAAAGATATACTTAAAAATTAGAAATCTAAAAGAAATGAATCAAATACTTGCTAAAGAAAAGAAAGAATCACTTAATGAATATGACAAACTAAAAGAAGAAAATAAAATCTTAAAGGATGAGTTGGACAAGCTAAAACCTTTAGTTGACAAGTTTACATGTAGTTCAGAAAAATTACAAATGATCTTAAACAATCAAAGAAGAGTTTATGATAAAGCAGGCCTAGGATATAAATCTAAAGATAAAACAAAATTCCTAAGGAACTTCTTCACTGCACCTTCATCCATTAGCACCTCTCATATTACATACTTTAGTTGTAGGAAAGTATGACACAAGACATTTGCATGCAATACTTAAAAACTTAATGAAAAATCATTTAAAAGAATTTGGGTTCCAAAAGGAACCATGACCACTAATCCAAAAGGATCCAAGAAAACTTGGATACCTAAAATTGTCACCTAAATTTCTGTGTAGGAATGCCTTGCAGCCAAGAGATCTAAACATGAATGGTACTTGGATAGCGGTTGTTCAATGTATATGTCGGATGATAAGGATCAATTCTTCACCCTTGAAAGAAAGGAAGGGAGAGTAGTCATCTTTGGTGATAATGACAAAGAAAAATTATTGGTATTGATAAAATTCAGATTACCCTATCTACCTTCATAGATAATATTTTGTTAGTTGACAATTTAAAATATAATTTGCTTAGTATTAGTTAGTTATGTGATAAAGGTTATAAAATTTCATTTGAATCATCTACAAGCATTGTATCTAGTTCCTTAGATGATAGCATAAAGTTTATTGATTTTAGGTATGGCAACATCTACATGGTTGATCTTAATGAAATTGCCATGAAGAGTGGTCAATGTCTAGTTGTAATGAATGCTAACATCGAAGAAACTAGTTGACTTTGGCACCATAGGTTAGGACATGCAAGCATGCATACTCTATCAAAATTACTTAACAAAAATTTAGTTAAAGATTTATCCAAACTGAATTTTAAATTTGATCATGTTTGTGATGCTTGCCAATAGAAAATAAACTATGGAGAGTTTTAAATCTAAAAATATGATTTCAACTTCTAGGCCTCTTGAATTGATTCACATAGATTTGTTTGGACCTGCTAGGACTACAAGCCTAGTAGGAAAAAAGTATGGTCTTGTTATTGTTGATGATTACTCTCGTTTCACATGGATTTTATTTTTAGCACACAAAGATAAAGTCTTTTCCATGTTTTCAAAGTTTTATAAGAAGGTCTTAAATGAAAAGAACTCAACTATAGTTTATATTCATAGTGATCATGGCACTGAATTTGAAAACAAGCTTTTTAAAGAGTTTTGTAATGAACATGGCATTGAACACCATTTTTCTATACCAAAATACCTCAATAAAATGTAGTTGAAAGAAAAAATAGAACCTTAGTCGAATGGCCCATACCATACTGTGTGAAGGGAATCTACCCAAATATTTTTGGGCTGAAGCCATCAACACTGCATGTTACATCCTAAATAGAGTTTCAATTCATCATATTCTAAAGAAAACCCCTTATGAGCTTTTGAAAGAAAAAAGACCTAACATTAACTACTTTCATGTATTTTGTTGCAAATGCTTCATTCATAATAATGGCAAAGACAACCTAGGTAAATTTGATACCAAGGCAGATGAAGGTATCTTCCTCAGATATTCTTTATCTAACAAAGGATATAGGATCTTTAACAAACATTTTTTGATTGTTGAAGAATCCATTCATGTTGTTTTTGATGAAGCTAACAATTAATCTTTGAGAAAGAAAGATTTTCTTGATGATGATACAGGAATTCTTGAGAGTGGAATGAAGAAAATCAACTTGAAGGATAATACCATCAATAATCAAGAAAAATCAACATCAACCATAGAACATGAAAAGAATGGTGAGCAAGAAATGGCTAAGGAGCATGAAGATCTGCCCAAATAGTGGAGATATGCACACAATCATCCACGAGAACTAATTTTAGGTGATCCTTCACAAGGGGTAAGAACTAGATCTTTTTTTAAAGATACTTTTGATTATCTTGCTTTCGTCTCTTAAATTGAACCTAAGAATATAGAAGAGGTTGAAAAAGATTCAAATTGAATGTTAGCTATGTAAGAAGAACTAAACCAATTTGAAAAAAAATAATATTTGGACTCTTGTAAACAGACCCCTTGATCATCCAATAATTGGTACAAAATGAGTATTTAGAAACAAATTTGATGAATATAAAAATATAATAAGAAATAAAGCTAGATTAGTTGTAAAGGGATATAATCATTAAGAAGGGATTGACTTTGATAAAATATATGCTCCTGTAACAAGACTAAAAGCTATCAGATTATTACTTGCTTTTGCTTACTATATAGACTTTAAATTGTTTCAAATCGATGTTAAGAGTGCCTTGTTAAATGGTTATATTGCTGAAAATGTATTTGTAGAATAATCCCTTGGATTTGAAAACCATTCACATGCTAATCATGTGTACAAATTAAATAAAGCACTTTATGGACTTAAATAAGCACCTAGGGCTTGGTATGAGAGATTAAGTAAGTTTTTTTTACAAAATAGATTTACTAGAGAAAGTGTGGACACTACACTATTTTTGAAAAAAAAATAATGACCTTCTTGTAGTTTAAATTTATGTAGATGATATCATATTTGGAGCTATGAATGAGGATCTTTGTCAAGAGTTTGCAAGATTATTGCATGGTGAATTTGAAATAAGCATGATGGGAGAGCTGATCTTCCTCCTTGGGCTTCATATTAAATAATCAAAGGAAGGGATCTTCATTAGCCAAATCAAGTACATCAAAAAAATGCTAAAGAAGTTTGGCAGGGAAAATGGAAAGAAGATCAGCACATCAATGAGCCCCTTGTGCAAACTCGACAAAGATGAAAATGATAAGAATGTAAATGAAAAGCTCTACAGAGGTATGATAAAATTCCTACTCTATTTAACTGCAAGTAGGCTTGATATATTATTTAGTGCTTGCATGTGTGCTAGATTTCAATCAAATCCTAAAAAATTTCACTTATTAGTTGTAAAGAGAATTTTTAGATATTTAGTTAATACACATAACTTAGGATTGTGGTACTCAAAACATTCCTCTATTGAATTAATAGGCTACATTGATGCTAATTATGGAGGATGTAGAATAGATAGAAAAAGTACTAGTGGCACTTGCCAATTTCTAGTATTGATCTTGATTTCATGGTATAGCAAGAAGCAAAATTCCATAGCATTGTTAATGGTTGAGGCTGAATATGTTGCTGTAGGGAGTTGCTATGTACAAATACTTTGGATCAAGCAACAACTCAAAGATTTTAGACTTAAACAAAATAATATACCAATTAGATGTGACAACACTAGTGCTATAAACTTAACTAAAAATCCTATTCAACACTTAAGAACCAAGCATATTGAAATTAGACATCAGTTTATAAGAGATCATGTTCAAAATAATAACATCATACTTGAATTTATTTCAACTGAAAATCAACTTGCTGATATTTTTACAAAATCCCTAAATGAAGATAAGTTTTCTAAAATCAAAGATGAACTTGGATTTTGTGATCTATTTTAAGTTTGCTTTATCTTGTGTTTATTAAATGAAAATTATGTCTCATCTTGCCATTCCTAGCACCCTCATTTCTATCTAGAATTATCCAAAAAAAAAATTATGTCAAAAGCTTCTCCTTTCTAAAGTTATATCCCTATTCACGAGACATCTCGATTTAAAATCGAGACATCTCGATTGTGTTCCAAGATTTCTCGTCTTAAACATGAGACCTCTTGATTCTTTCAAGACTGCTCATCTTTATGATGAGACTTCTCGAGTTTTGCGGTGCCCTCCTTTTAAGCAAACTTTCGAGAAGCCCTCTTTCTCATTCATCTTTTTCTTTCGTCGAGAGCTCTCATCCCAAACTTTCTCAAACTCCCTCCAACCCACTCTAAATCCCCAAATCACTATTCCATTCCTTCCTTGGCCAGATTTCGAGATCCCAATGGCTCCAAAAAAGAAAACCACCATTGCTCAGAGATCATCCATGACTCCATTGGCGAAAATAGGACAAAACAACAGCGAGGCATCTCCCAAGCATCTTCAATTGCTCCTTCTTCTCGATCCCATCTTTTTGAGGCTACAAGAACAGTTCCTACTAGACGGAAGGTTGAATTTGGATTTCTTGACAAAGAAAACTTTCGCATAGGCTCATGGGTTCGACAACAAGGGTGGGAGAAGCTATGCTCACTCATGGTAAAGATTTATCTAGACCTTGTCAGGGAGTTTTTTGACAATCTTAAGTTTGAGGGAGAGTTGGGGATTGAATATGTGGTGAAAGGAGTTCATATTGCCTTAGATGAAAGGAGACTAGGACATCTTCTAGAGGTACCAAGATCAAGGATTTGTTATTTAAATTTGACTGAAAAAATTCAAGCTTTGAAGTGTATCTTAGAATGGAAAAATGTGAATGAAAATGAGCAACTGACTGTTAGATATGTATGCCCTAGAAGCCAAAATTAGCTGACACTTGTTATACACTTCTAAGGGCAAAATTATAATCTTGACTATAAATAATAAAATGGGTTATTTTCTATCATAATATCTATTTAGTGTCTGTGATACATCCCTTGAGTTAATGGCAATGATAATTCTTATTATCAAGAGTTGAAAATTTAAGACATGAATTTTCATTATTAACTCATAAAATGCTCCTAATCAAAGGATCATCATGAGGATGGTGATTGATTCGGAAGGTTGGTGTACAATTACTTCTTTATAGTAGATGAGTCTTGAGTCTACGGTGTAGAGACATCAGAGCGAGAGAATAAGTACTCTTTAGAGAATGAGGGCACTGAGCGTGACCACCTCGAGCAGTCATTAGAAAGCCTACCTTCTCATCGATGACTGGCTCGAAGCTATAGTTGTGTATCTGGTTCTTTGACCTGAGGTGCATCAGCAGTTTATCTTGAGGGTGTTATAGTTTGACTACACCATGACTCGATCTCCTAGCCATACGGAATCTTGAGGTGTATGTTGGCTATAGCATGTTCATTGTAGGAATTGGATTGTACCAAGGGAAATCTATCTACCTCAGTAGATGAGGAGTAGTCCTATGATGATCACGAGAATCAAGTCGATAAGCCCATGACCATGGTAGAGTGAAATAATAGAAAAAGTTTCAATTAAGATTTTTACATTGGACTTGAATCAAATGATTAATCATATGACGGATATTAGGGTTTGACGAGTTCACCTTAACCCTAATTCGATCGAGGCTCAAGATAGAAGAATTTAACTACATAGGTTACTATACTGAGAGGTTCATTTTCAGTTTTGATGGGTTGCCACCATATGCTGCTAGGTATCACTGGTGGATTTTGAGAGCAATTAGAATGATTTAGATGATCAATCATACTAGTTGTCTGAATCAGAAAAGTTTTAATCCATTGGAAGATATTTCGATGATGTCAATGATAGAGATCGTGACATATCTCATTACCATACAAAACTGAACCTAATTGGATCACACAAATAAGGATTTGAATTTAGATATCATCAATTAGACTAATCTAGGTTAATTGATTGAATTAGATTCAATTAGGTTCAAGGAAATCATGCTAGCATACGATTGAGCCAAATATTCTCCTTTAATTATCATTAAAAGTTATCTCAACCGAGCCAAATATGTTTGGACCCACTCAGGTACCTTTACTTGGTCTGACTAGAGCTTGTCTAGATTAGAAAAGGGCTATCTTAATTTATGAGATGAATTTGAGACAACACCTGCCATTTTTCATTACCTGCTAAATCTTGTCTTTTGACTTTGGTCAAACATTGACCTTTGACACTTAGACATCTGCCCATGTGTCAAACCATCATAGAAAAGAATATTTGGACCAATCCACCTGCTAAAAGGTAGGAGGATAAGGGGTGCATGCCTAGGGAGGCGTGCACCCATGGATTGTGATGCCTGGAGTCCCAAATAGATGGGACTCCAGGTTGCTTCGAGGATTCTACCTAGATGGCGCCAAAGACTAGACTTTGATCAATCTTATTGCCATCTAAGGATGATTCAAAGGGGCTCTCATCTGATTGGATCAGATAATGCCATCCCACCAATCAGATTTAGATTTGATTGCACGAAGCGACGTGATTGGCTGGGATGATGTGGACTACAAGGCACAGCAGGATCTATATAAACCCTATCTGCGCCTAGGATTAAGATCCCTAGCCCATTGCCCACACTAGAAGGCTGCTCCTCTCCCTCCTCCATGCCATCTTCAGGTCCTCTCTCTCCTATCCATGCCCAAGGACCTTTGGGCTTCAGTTTGGTGCGATCCAAGCAATAGAAAGGCAATGAGAAAGGAAGAAGGTAGCACTGCTGCAAGAGACGACACCCGATCTTCAAAAGGAGTTTTGAAGATCCTCCAAATTAGATCCATATCTAATATTTAGAGAAGTGATAAAGAAAGAGAAGATCTCTAGATGCTACCTGAGTGGATACCGGTAGAGGCTAGGCACTTACGTGGCTAGATCCAGAACCTCAGAAAAACATCAGGATCATCATAGGGTAATCTGATTACCCGCTACAAGATAAAATTAATTTAGATTTAATTTATTCTTTTTTTATTTTATTTTTTTTTATTAGATTAATAATATTAAATTTAAAAAGTTTTAGATCTGATCTAGATCTAAAAGAGAAATTTTTGAAATATCTCTCTTGATCCAATCAGATCTGAACGAATTTGACCCGAAAAATAGGATTTTTCTCTTCAACTGGTATCAGAGCCAGGTTATATTAGATCTAATTTTAATTTATTTTGATCTAATAATTAGATAATTTTAGAGATCATATGAGATGTGATTAGATCTAAAATCAAAAAAAATTAAAAAAATTAAATAATTTAGATCTAAGTTGTACATGATGCATGACTAGTTGTAGAATAGAATTATTCTATATATAGTCTTGCATGATCATAATTTAATTTGATTAGTTATAATTTTTAGATCTATTTATTTATTATTTTTTAATATTATAAATATTATAATAAGATCTAAAAAATAAAAAATAAAATTATTTAATTTTTGTTCATATGAGATATGATGAATGCATGCTTAGACTAGTTGTAGAATAGTTCTACATAATTATCTAAAATAGAATTTATTTTGATATGATCAATTTAAATTTATTTTTCTTAGATAATTATGAGATAATTTAGATCTAAAAATATACATGATATGACACATGAAGATGTATGTAAAACATGTTTATAGTTAGATCAATTTTTACATATGAGATATATGTTGTAGATCTAATTAGTTTTATAGTTTTTTATATTTCTAATTAAGGTGTTCTCCTTGGCCGTCCAGTCATAAGAGCAAAGTAGAATTTAAATGCCCTCTCCTTCCATTCGATGGGATGTTCTTATGATGTGTAGGGGTGCTGCATGTTCGTCCTTAATCAGAAACCTAAAACTTATTTTCTGCAAAACTCTAGATCCTAAAATTCTAGGATTTTATTTATATGTTTTATTTGTGAACCCTAAACTTAATTAAGAATTAAGATTATAAAATATGTTAAATCTAAAAATTAAAAATTTTTAGATTTAAAACATATTCATAAAATTGGATTTGGTCTTGGATAGCTCAATTAGGTCTAGCGATTGATCAAATCGAATCAAGAGTTGGTTAGATGGGATCAGAAGTGCTTAAATTGACCAGCCTAATAGGAAGTCTGGGTCAAGATCGAATCACATGAGTGATCGATCAAGCTAACACCTAGTTAGGCTTAGTGGTTAGAGTCTGGATTGTAGGCTAACCTGATTAGTTCTGGCTTAAGAATTTGGTGTCTAAGGTAAGTCTGGCAGATACGATCGACTGATTTTTAATTGAGAGCTACTTGATTCAAATGTATTCTTATCGAGTTAATGGCATATCCTTTCCACCGATCTCACTTACCTAGTCATATTTATCGACCTAGTCCTGATCTAAGGTGGTTAACAATCCGAGCTAACCCATGCCACTAGGTTAGTCATAATTATTATGGCTATTGTAAGTCAAGTTTAAAGAGACCTAAAGCAAATCTCCCTAAGAAAAGATTAAGTCTAAGGTCTTCCACCATTGTAGATATGCGAGTCCTTTCCGGGGTTGATTGTTCTTGGCTGGTTACAGTGGCTCAGTTGTACCAAAAAGATGTAACCATGTCTATTAGGCATTAGATGCTATGGACTGGAGGATAAATTAGGCTCAATATTTTGGATACTGTGAGAGATCCAATTAAAAATCCAATCTATGCAAATGGTGGGTCTGACTTAACTAAGGAGTAGATCAATATTTTGGGCACGATGAGATTCATGAATTAGAGACCAAGTTTGGGTGCACCATGATTAGAGAATCATTGGATAAGAGTTGTCCACTCATTGGCTAATCCATCATCAATAACTATTACATGACATAATGAGTCAGTTGGTGGGACTGTACCATCCATTAGAAATCTATAATCATGAAGATTTTTGCATCTCTATAAAGAAAGTGTAGGGATCCAAGAAAATAGTGAGAGCCAATTTGTTTAAAAATTAAATTTCTAAATAAATTGATCAAATCTTAATTACAATATCTAACTAGAAATTTTGACTCTCTACAGAAAAATGTTTGCATCCAACCCACTAGCACGTATCCTGGACACCCAAAGACTGACCGGACCAATTATAAGGATTGGCTCTAGAACTTCAAAATCATTTTGGATTTTGAGAAGTTAACTCATGTATTGGATCAGAAACCTCCCATCTTACCGGCTCGTCAATCCATTGAATAGAGAGCATCTCTTGATAAGTGGACGGATGAAGATAATAAGGTCAGATACTATATGTTAGGCTCGATGTCTAATGAGCTTCAGCGCTAACATGAAGATATCAAGACTGTCCGTCAAATGTTGGCTCACCTATAAGAGATGTTTGGTGAGCAGAGTCGTGCAGCTAAATATCAGATCACTAAATGACTATTCAAGGCTAAAATGCATGATGGGCAGTCAGTCCAAGATCATTGTCTGATGATGATCAAAGAGTTGGAAGAGCTTGAGAAGCTCAAAGTGAAGTTGGACATAGATCGACAGAATGATATAATTTTGAAATCCTTGATTGATGCATATGGGCAGTTCATCATGAACTACCATATGCATAAACTTCAAAATACTCTGACCGAGCTTATGAACATGCTGGTTACCGCTGAGCTTTCAATGAAAGATTCTAAAGACTCAGTATTTGCTGTGAAATGGACTTCTTTCAAGAGAATGTCTTTTGAAAAGAAGAAGAAGTTCATGAAAATGCAGAAGGTGGAAGGAGGAAAGAAAAAGAAGGCAGAGCTGAAGAAGAAAGCCGCTGATAAAAAAATATTTTCATTGCAACACTGATGGCCACTGAAAGCGGAACTGCCCTTCATATTTGGCCACCCTAAAGAATAAGAAGGAGGCAGATCCTTCTGGAGGTATGCTCATTATTGAATCTAACCTTATGGTTTCTTCTGCATCCAATTGGGTGCTTAACTCTGGTTCTAGTGCTCATTTATGCACTTTCATGCAGGATCTTGAGGATAGCAGGAGGCTGAGGGATGGTGAGATGATCCTACATGTTGAAAATGGAACAAGAATTGCTACTGTGGTTGTGGGAACCTATCCTCTTCGACTACCATCTGGTTTAGATTTAGAACTTAGGGATTGTTATTATGTGCCTACAGCAAGCAGAAATTTGATTTCTATTTCATGTTTAGCATAAGAAGGCTATGTAATTAGTTTTCTTAAGAACTACTATAATATTCTTTATGAAAGAAATAAAATTATAAGTGATTTTCTTATTAATGATCTTTACTAGTTACATATTGATGTATCTGTTTTTAATATCGAGCAAAACTTGAATGCCATAAAACCAAAACGACCAAGGGATAGTGCAAACGATAGGTATTTATGGCACCTTAGACTAGGTCATATAGTAGAAGATAGGATTAACAAATTGGAGAAAATTGGGCTATTGAGTCCATTGACTTTTGAGTCATATCCAATTTATGAATCATATCTTCATGGCAAAATGACTAAACTCCCTTTTATAGGACATAGGGAAAGGACCATGGATTTACTTGCCCTAGTACATACTGATGTGTGCGGCCCATTTGATGTGTCGGCTAGAGGTAATTTTATCTACTTCATAATCTTCACCGATGATTTATCTCAGTATGGGTATGTGTATCTTATGATACACAAGTCTGAAGCCTTTGAAAAATTTAAAGAATTTAGACATGAAGTAGAAAAGCAAACTGAAAAATCTATTAAGATTCTTCGATCAGATCGAGGAGGTAAATATCTTAGTCGAGAATTCCTGGACTATCTCAAGTAGAATAGCATAGTCTCTCAATGGACTCCACCTGGAACACCTCAACTCAACAGAATTTTAGAACGGAGAAATCGGACCCTATTAGATATGGTCCGATCCATGATGAGCTTCACAGATCTTCCTGATTTTCTTTGGGGACACAGTTTGTTAACTGCTATATATTTACTAAATAGGGTTCCTTCTAAAACCGTTCCTACCACACCGTATGAGATATGGCATGATAAGAAATCAAGTCTGAGTCATCTCAGAATTTGGGATTATCTGACACATGTCAAAGGACAACAAGCGGACAAGTTAGATTATAAGTTCTTTAGAGCTCGATTCATAGGATATCTTAAAGAGTCATTAGGATATTATTTCTATATTCCAAAAGATCATAATGTGATCGTGAGTCGACATGCCATCTTTTTTAAAAAATAATTTATTCAAGATGGCGGCATTGGAAAGCAGATCAAGCTAGAGGAGAAAGTCTCCCAAGAGCAAAGAGCTAAGGACCATTTGAAACCAAATTAGGTTAAGCCAATACAATCACTACTTCCTCCACCTCAAAAATCAAAAAGAGTTTTCCATCTTCCTAAGAGGTACTTAGATACTATTTCAAAAAAAGTAGAGAAAATATTCCTCGTAGGTAATGGAGTTCATGATGATGATCCCAAAATCTATAACGAGGCGATATCAGATATCGACTCCGAGAAATGGTTAGAGGCAATGAAGTCAGAAATTGACTCGATGCACTCAAATCAAGTCTGGACCTTGATAGATTCACCAGAAGGTATAGTACCTATTGGGTATAAATGGATCTACAAGAGAAAGATTGGTGCAAATGGGAATATAGAGACATTCAAAGCCAGATTAGTGGCAAAAGGTTATAGTCAGCGCGAAGGCATTGACTATTAGGATACCTTTTTGCCAATAGCCATGCTTAAATCCATTCCCACATTGTTTGCTATTGCAGCCTATTTCGATTATGAGATATGATAAATGGACGTGAAAACAACATTCTTAAATGGATATCTTGAGGAAGATATCTATATGAAATAGCCGCTGGGTTTCACATTCAGTGATACTGATCATAAAGTATGCAAGCTGCAAAGGTCCATATATGAACTTAAGCAAGCATCTCGAAGCTGGAACACTTGTTTTAATGATGTAATCAAATTATTTATTTTCATCAAGAATGAGGTGGAACCATGTGTTTTCAGAAAGGTCAGTGGGAATGCTATTGTCTTCCTCGTACTGTACGTGGATGATATCCTCCTTATTGGAAATGATATTTCTATGTTGACCATGGTTAAAATGTGGTTATCTAAGGAATTCTCCATGAAAGATCTAGAAGAAGCATCCTTCATTCTTGGAATCAAAATCTATAGAGATAGATCTAATAGAATGCTAGATCTTTCATAGAAGAAGTACATAGAGGAGGTGCTAAAGAGGTTTAGCATGGAAAACTCTAAGAGGGGTTTGGTACCCTTCATATATGGCATTCATCTCTTTAAGAAGATGTGCCCTAGCACACCTGAGGAGATAGAATGCATGAGCAAGATCCCTTATGCTTCTACAATAGGGAGCCTCATGTATGCCATGTTATGTACATGACCTGATATAGCCCATGCTGTGAGTGTCACGAGCAGATATCAGTCGAATCCAAGTAAAGAATACTGGACTTCTATGAAATGTATCCTTAAGTACTTAAGAAGAACTAAGGATATGTTATTGGTTCTTGGTAATGGAGAACTCCAAGTCCAGAGGTATACAGACTCGGATTTTATGTCCGATATAGATGATCGAAAGTTGACATTTGGGAATCTGTTTGTGTGTAATGGTGGTGCTGTCAGTTGGAAGAGTTTCAAACAAACAGTAATAGCAGATTCTACCATGGAAGCAGAATACATTGCTACGTCAGAAGCTACGAAGGAGGCATTCTGGTACAAGAAGTTCACCATAGAAATTAAAGTGATGCCATCAGATGCCATTCCTCTATATTGCGATAATAATGGCACCGTAGCCCTTGCTAAGGAGCCGAGGTCTCATCAAAAATCCAAACACATCAAGCAGCGATACCACCTCATCCCCGATTATCTCGAGAAGGGATATGTTGAGGTCAAGAGAGTTGACTCCACAGATAATGCGGCAGACCCACTTATAAAGTCGTTGGGCTAGCAGAAGATTAAAGCCCATCTTGAGAAGATGGGACTTAGATTTGTAGCCAATTGGCTTTAGGTCAAGTGGGAGTTTGTTAGATATGTGCGTCCTAAAAGCCAGAATTGGCTGACACTAGTTATACATTTCTAAGGGCAAAATTATAATTTTGACTATAAATAATAAAATAGATTATTTTCTATCATAATGTGTATTTAGTGTCTGTGATACATCCCTTGAGTTAATGGCAATGATAATTCTTATTTTCAAGCGTTGAAAATTTAAGACATGAATTTTCATTATTAACTCAAAAAATGCTCCTAACCATAGGATCATCATGAGGATGGTGATTGATCCAAAAAGTTGGTGTACAATCGCTTCTTTATAATAGATGTGTCTTGAGTCTACGGTATAGAGATACCGAAGCAAGAGTACAGGTACTCGTTAGAGAATAAAGGCACTGAGCGTGACCACCTCAAGCAGTCATTAGAAAGTCTACCTTCTCGTCGATGATTGGCTCGAAGCTGCAGTTGTATGTCTGGTTCTTTGACCTGAGGTGCATCGACAGTTCACCTTGAGGGTGTTATAGTTTGACTACATCATGACTCGATCTCCTAGCCATATGGAATCCTGAGGTGTATGTTTGCTATAGCATGTTCATTGTAGGAATTGTATTGCACCAAGAGGGAATCTATCTACCTCGGTAGATGAGGAGTAGCTCTATGATGATCACGAGAATCAAGTCGATAAGCCCATGGCCATAGCAGAATAAAATAATAGAAAGAGTTTCTATTAAGGTTTTCACATTGGACTTAAATCAAATGATTAATCATTTGATGGATATTAGGATTTGACGAGTTCACCTTAACCCTAATTCGATCGGGCTCAAGATAGAAGAACTTAACCATACAGGTAATTGTACCAAGAGGTTTATTTTTAGTTCTGATGGGTTGCCACCATACGCTGCTAGATATCACTGATGGATTTTGAGAGCAATTAGAATGATTTAGATGATCAATCATACTAGTTGTCTGAATCAGAAAAGTTCTGATCCATCGAAATGTATTTCGATGATGTCGATGATAGAGATCGTGATATATCTCATTACCATACGGAACTGAACCTAACTGGATCACACAAATAAGTGTTTGGATCTGAATATCATCAATTGGACTAATCTAGGTCAATTGATTTAAATTAGATTCAATTAGGTTCAAGGAAATCATGCTAGCACACAGTTGAGCTTAATATTCTTCTTTAATTATCATTAAAAGTTGTCTCAACTGAGCCAAATATGTTTGGACTCACTCAGGTACCTTTACTTAGTCTGACTGGAGCTTGTCTAGGATAGAAAAGGGTGATCTTAATTTATGAGATGAATTTGAGACAATACCTATCATTTTCCGTCATCTGCTAAATCTTATCTTTTGACTTTGATCAAATGTTGAGATACTTAGATATCTGGCCATGTGTCAAACCATCATAGGAGAGAACATTTGGACTAGTCCACCTGCTAAAAGGTAGGAGGATAAGGGGCGCATGCCTAAGGAGGCGTGCGCCCATGGATTGTGATGCCTGGAGTTCCAAACAGATGGGACTCCAGGTTGCTTCGGGGATTCTACCTAGGTGGTGCCAAAGACTAGACTTTGATCAGTCCTAGCACCATCTAAGGATGATTCAGAGAGGCTCTCATCTAATTGGATCAGATGATGTCATCCCACTAATCAGATTTAGATTTGATTGCATGAAGCAACGTGATTAGCCAGGATGATGTGGCACTGCATGGCGCAGCAGGGTCTATATAAACCTTGTCTGCGCCTAGGATTAAGATTCCTAGCCCATTGCCCATGCCACAAGGCTGCTCCTCTCCCTTCTCCATGCCATCTTTAGGTCCTCTCTCTCCTATCCACACCCAAGGACCTTTGGGCTTCAGTTTGGTGTGATCCAAGCAAGAGAAAGGTGATGAGAAAGAAAGAAGGCAGCACTGCTGTAAGAAACGACATCCGATCTTCAAAAGGAGTTTTGAAGATCCTCCAAATCAAATCTAGATCTGATATTTGGAGAAGTAATAAAGAAGGAGAAGATTTCTAGATCCTACCTGAGTGGATACTGGTAGAGGCCAGGTACTTACGTAGCTAGATCCACAACCTCGAAAAGACATCAGGATCATCATAGGATAATCTGATTATCCGCTATAAGGTAAAATTAATTTAGATTTAATTTATTTTTTATTTTTTATTTTATTTTTTTTATTAGATCAATAATATCAAATCTGAAAAGTCTCAGATCTAATCTAGATCCAAGAGAGAATTTTTTGAAATATCTCTCTTGATCCAATCAGATCTGAATAAACCTGACCCAAAAAATAGGTTTTTTCCTTCACTGATGACGAACCATCTTTTTGTAGAAATGAGACTATTTCATATTGTAAGCCATATAATTTTCCCTAAGGTTAGAAGTCAGGATTGGATTGGGAAGAAAGAACTAGTAGTCATGTACTATTTAGTAATAGGAACCCCCATGAACTTCCCATTCTTAATGCTTCAGCAAATTAAGGACACTGCAAACAAGAGCAAGGCATGTCTCCCATATGCAATGATCTTCACACTGATTTTCAACGATTATCAAATAGACTTAGAGGGTGAAGATTTCAAAGGATTGGTTCACACAGACTATCTGAATGAGGACACTTTGCACAGAATGAAATTTGTAAAGAAAGAGGATAGATGGACGAGAGCAGATGTGAAATCGAGGAACATAGGTCCCCACTTCATCCATCTTCTCCCTCTGTAGTTGGACCATCTTTCATGGCACTCGGATCCCCCTTCACCCCGCAAGCTCATCCAAGCCAAATTCCTACTCTGCTTTCTAATTTTGATCCAAATAGGCTAGTAAAAAGGGTTATAGAGCAGGTTATGGAGAAAGTGTTTGAAAGAATGACTAAACTAACTTTTGGAATGAAGCATCAACTTTTAGTTAGCATGGAAGAATAGAGGATATCTATCGAGGGACAAACCGAGATACTCAGCCAACAAATTAGTAGCCTATCTTAGAGGCTGGAGATTCTAGAAAAGGAACAGCATGGGTCATCTGCTTACATGGAACTTCTTTTGGCTGAGACTACCAAAATAGTCCGAAGGATGGAAGAAAGCATTATCACTCAGTGCACCAGTGTGGAAGTGATCATTGCATCTCTAAAGCAAATTGTGTACAGCCTTGGAAACCTTGGGTCTCGGGCTCCTTCTTGCTCTCGACCGTCACCCTCTCCTCGACCAACCCCTCACCTTTCATCCACTAGACCTCGCTCTGCTTTCGAATCTATCATAGAATTCCTCTCTGATGAAGTATATTGATTGGAAAGCATTATCACTCAGGTCTAGTTTTCTTCTATGTATTGAATTTTTGTTAATTTGAGTATATTGATTGGATGTCTTCTTTTTGTAAATCAATATATACTTTTGATCATGTAATTCTTTTCTTATAATGAAATGAATGTTTTGCAATGTAAATCTCTCCTTTTTGCAATGAAATTAAAGTTTCTTAGAAATGTACTTCTCCCTTTGCAATGATCTTTTCATTACTCTTTACAATGAATTTAATGTGATTTTGATGCCGACAAAAAGAGGAAGAAAATATATATGTCAATCTTAATTAAATCTTAATTAATATTATATATAGGCAAAATGTAAGCAAATTGTAACCAGAAAGGATCACTCAACTCTTATATAAATCAAATAAGCACACATTAAGGGGGAGCATTAATATAATATTGCAAACTTGAGCACTTTAGAATTTGAATATTTTTATTATTAAAAAATATGTCTCAAAACCAATTGTCAGCTTATTGACGGTTATGCTGCATTGTATTTATAATTGATTCATTAATTAATAAAATATATTTTTAGTATTTTTTTTATCATTAGTTTTTCATCTTCTAATGAACTTCATTATTGTAATAAAGTCCTTAGGACTATTTAGGTTTGATAAAAAGAGAATTTATCGATTAGTCCTTAAAATTATTCATGATCAAATTAGGACGACAACATCTATCGAGCATAGGTCACTATATGCCATATAGGTTAGTTATCCTCTTAACCAAAGAGTGTGGAGACACTGGTATGGCATACAGGTGAGATATAGGGGTACATCATCATCGAACATGACCAACTTTAGAATATTCTGCTGTCAAGAATGTCTCTGATCAGATATAGATATAAGTATCCCTTAGACCTGAGATCACCTCAGTGGCTTACAAGCAACTCATTATGCATTGATATCAGACTAATTAAATTCTAATTTAGTAATGAAAGACTTTTGGGTACAGTCAAGTACTTACGAAGTCGGTATGTGATCAAGATAGAATTGACCACTCCAAGAGTTGGAGAAGAATGTATCACTATATTTCAATATAGCAAAACCTTGGCCAGGATAATCCATGAGATGAATTTGGTATTTTGAAATACAATATGGACTATCTGATCAAAGTTGACAGTTGAACTCTGAGGTGTCCTACGAACATTTTGATCAAGGGGATGAATTATATGGAAACCATATCCACATGGATTCTAAGGATGTTGTTCTACACATTCGGCTTATCCAACCATCGGATACCATTGCTAGATGATCACTTTGACTGATACAAAAATTTATTTTTATGCTACTGACTTAGATTTAGATCTATGGGATCAGACACATTAGAGTTCACGATCCAATCGGATTGTTGATCAATGATTAAGAATTATTCTAAGGTTAAACGATCAATACGATTGATGTTTGATCTAGTGCAAGTATTGCAGGAGGATTGATTAGTAATTCGATTGCTAATTGACTTAATTTGATTAAACTAGAGAATTAAGATTAAGTTTAATTAAATATAATTTAATTAGATTTAGTTTGAACTTGATTGAATCAAGTTCAATTGGCATATTGGATAAGCCAATTGCAAGGAAGAACTAGTCCTAGTTTAATTAGGACTAGTATCAACCCAATTTCTAATTTGATTAAAAGTGAAATCTAATTTAATTAAAATCTTATTTGAACTAAGACCTATTCTAATTGGGTTGAATTAATTTGGATTTTATTTGGTTCAAATAGCTTATTTGACCAAGTCAAAATAGAAGTTCTAGTGAGACTAGGACTTCTCACCTTGTGCCACTTGGACCCCCATGCCCTCCCCACACCTTATTCCTTTTATTTGTTCATGGAATCCACTTCTCCCAGGCCCTTCACGCATACCCACTTGCTCTCTTTCTTTCTTAAATGGCAAGCTTATTGTGGACCAAGTCAAATAGGTTAGTTATTCTGAAATCAAACTCTTTTAGATAGAGTTTGTTGTAACCAAAACTTCTCCCTTATTTGTGCCACCCATAACCCTAAAATTTTGCTAAAATTTTCATGGATTTATGAGTGTTTTTGTGTGCCTCTCTCTTATGGTCCATAGCAAAAAGAAAGGAAGGGGCGCCAAAGTGTTGGGCGCCCCAACTAGTTGCCATATTTGATCTTTCCTAGTCTAAGAATTTAACCCAAGAAGGACTCCTCTATATCTTATTATATAGGATGAATTTTGGACTGATTTTTGGACATGTTCTAGACCTTGGAGAGTGCTTTTGGGCATGTGAATACTAGGGTTGGAGACCTCTTGGACGTTGGGTTTTCATAGACACTAATCTAGGTATCTAGGTGAGAGAACAGAGAAGAAGAAGAAGATCTTCTTCTAGGATTGCTTTATTCTTCTCTTATCCTCCTCTTTTTGAGATTCTTTTGAGAGTGTCTCAGATTTGAAATCTCTTCTCTTCTTTTTATTCTTTGGAGAAGTCCAAATCTAGAAGAAGAAAATATCGAATCGACTGTCGAACAAGGATCAGCACAGTACTAGCATACTGTGCTGATTTTCTTCTTTGTGGGCTCGTCTAAATATCTCTTAGAGATCAGACATGTGTATGACTCGAAGCATCATCCTCAAGCCTAGATCAGTAAGTTAGAATGTCTAACTTGCACAGGTAATATAGATTTGATCTATTATTACATACTTGTATTAGATGTAGTGTAGATGCATGTTGATATGATCAACATGATTTTTCTTCCATATATTTTAATTTTTAATTTAATATAATACTAAAATTATATAATAGAATCTTAGATCTAGGTGTTCTCTACTTTTTATAAATAAAATTTGATTTATTTTGGTCTTTTGCTGCCTAATCTTGAAAAAGTTTTAAGATCTAGTCCTGAAATCCTAGATCTAGCTAGTTCCTTCAATTGGTATTAGAGCCAGGTTGATTATTACATGATTATATATGCATGTTTAAATTATTTTTTAGATTAAATCTAATTTATAATCTAATTATTAAATCTAAAATTAAAAATCATGATCACACAAACTGATTATAAGATTGTTCTACTGTAAGATTTATCCCTTACAGTGGAGAGATTATCCTAGTTCGTGTAGATCTATTTTTTATTATAAATTTATTAGATATAATCTAATCTTATTTATAATTTATTAGATTTAAAAAAATTATGTCTAAAAATAAAAAGATTTTGGATTGCACGGATTGATTATAAGGTTGTCCTGCTGTAAGGTTTATCCCTTATAGTAGGAGATTGTTCTAGTACGTGTTGATCCAAAACATTGATCATAAAATTTTTGATTAGATATAAGAATTTTATAATATGATTAAAAATATTTTAATATAATTTTAATCATCATAAATATGTTAGATTTGATCTAAGATAATTTTTGATTGATTGGAGTTGAAACCGTTTCAATTATATGAACCTATTTAGATTAGATCTAAAGTAGTTTCATGCTTATCTTACTTGCATATTGATTATGAATCAAATATACAACTTGGTTGGTAGAACCATATTGTAAAAATATTTTACAAGCATGAAAATCATTTCCAAAAAGTCGAACCCCAACCCTCAGTCCAAAACTTAATTAAGAATTAAGAAGTTATTTGATTAGGATCTAGGATTGTAAATTGAAGATCCTAAGATACAAATTATAACACATTGGGTTAAATAGGTTAGTGGGAATTTGGTCTATTAATTGGGTTAGGCCTAGGATTATATTAAAGAATGGACTTAATTAGAGAATTGACTAAATCTAATCAATTATTGTCATAGATTAGGTCAAGGATTCTCTAGATCAATTATAATAGTTGTAGTTGGTCAAGTCCATATCTTTAACGAGACCCAAGATGGACTTGATTCTTGGCTATGCGGTCTAGCATGAACTATTAGGTTAATCTAATCAAGACTAATTAAACCAGTTGGTGTCTAAGGTAAACCAGACCGGTGGTCTTTAATTGGTAGCCCACTTATCTAGCCATTTTTGATGGTGTCTAAAGCAAGCTTTGGTAGATCCTCCCACTGATCGAACTTACCTAGCCTCTTTATGAAATTATGTTTTAATTGGATCACTTGACTATTCGAGCTGACCCATGTCAGCTAAGTAAATCAGTGTGACTGATTTAGGTGCTCCTAGCCCAACCTATTAATGGTCTCCCTTAAGCTAACTTGGTGAAGCCAATGGAAGGATCATGACAAGCTGATTCATTGACCTTTCCTCTTCTTTAAAATTAAATCTCCTAAAATTATTAGATTCCTAAAATAAAATAGTTATTGTGATAACTAAATCATAGCCTTCTATTAAGTTGGTGATAATGAGTCCATTAGTTGGATAATCATTAGAGGCCCAAAGGCCTGGTGTTTATTGACTAATGGAATTATCATTCATTATATGATTTCTTAACTACATCTTTCTAAATGGTGGTTAGGTTAGCCAACCAAAGTTGGATCTAATTATTCATTAGTTTAATGGACCAAGTATGGTCATGTTAATGGTTGGACCTAACCAGACCTTTTCAATAGAAGCCAAAGCCTACTGATTAGGAACTAGGACAAAAATTTAATTACTAAAAATTATTTAGAGAAATAATTGGTTATGAACCTACCCTTAGATGTACATGGGTTGGCCAACCAAAGTTGGGCTCATGTGCAGTCTATATGGATTCTAGTATCCACTAAGGAAGGGATAATTTCTCAAATTAGAGGTAGAGGCTATCAATTTGAATAAAATAGTGAGAGAACCTTTTGATTAAAGTCCAAATCTTTAGGTTTAATGATTCAGTTACTAATTAGGTTATGATTTTTTTTAGTGCAAATATGATCACTTTCTTATCGCTTCGATCATTGTTGGACAATGATAAATTGGTGGGATCCAACTTCGATAGCTGATATCGAAAGTTGAAGATAGTCCTGGAGTATGAACGGATCTTATATGTATTGATGGATCCTGCACCTGAGGAGTTAGCTGTCAATGTACGTGGAATAGTCAGAGATACTTACCAGAAGTGGCTTGGTGATCGAACCACGATACATTGCATTATGCTGGTTGTCATGAGCAATGAGTTCAGTTACAGATTTGAGATGGCTCAATCAAAAAATATGCTTCAAATGTTGGAGGATTCTTTTGGCACACCTGATGACATTGAAAGGCACAAGACTAGTTGTGCCATCTTCAATGCTAAGATGTGGGATGGTGCCTCTGTCACTGATCATGTACTGTACATGATCGAGCTGATAGAGCGATTGAGCAAGATCGACTTTTTCTTGCATAAATAGCTTGGAAAAGATACAATATGAACTCATTGTCCAAGTCCTATCTCCCATTTCTCACTCATTTTAGAATGACAAAGCCTGAAGTAGACTACCATGGGTTACTAAGGTTGATTCAGAACTTTGAGAAGGATCACCAACTCCATAAGGAGTCGGTGAACTTAGTGGAAGGTTCATCTTCTGGTTCTTGACCCTTTAGTTAAGGAAAGAAGAACAAGAAGAAGAAAGATAAGAAGGTGCAAGTTCAGGCTGGGACATCTGTGCAGGGCCAGACCAGGAAGATCAAGCCTGACAAGAGTCAAGCAGAATGCTTCTTTTGCAAGAAGTAGGGGTATTGGAAGAGGAACTATCCTTAGCACATTGCCTTCCTAGACCCGAACAGACAAAGAAAGAAGGAAGCTATTGTTGGGTAAGATATTTATATGATAACTCCTTACATTTTCTCTATTTGTGATTATACAGACTAGGTATTGGATACTGGTAGCCCTTACCATATTTGCAATTCATTGCAGGAGTTGTAAGTCAGTAAGAGATTCGATCAAGATGAAAGATTCCTGAATATTGGAGATGGAAGATCAGTTCCAGTTCTAGCTTTAGAAATTCTGAAACTTGTATTTGAGTCTCATACTGTTGTTCTTAATGATTATCATTTCTATCCTAATTTTTTTTTAAATATCATTTCTATAGGCCTTTTAGCCAAAAATGATTATGAAATTTCAATAAAGAAACAAGTTTGTAATATCATTATGAATGATGTTACTATTTTTTGTGGATATTTGAACAATGGTATGTATATGCTATCATAATCTATTAACATAGTCTATTCAACTGACAAGCATCCTAGATTAGATAGTGTGTCAGATATCTACTTATGGCATTGTAGGCTAGGTCATATAAACAAGAAAAGAATAAACATGTTGACTCAAGAGAAAATCCTCGAAGTTAGTGATTGTGAATCACTTGTAACTTATAAGTTCTGCCTTCTTAGTAAAATGACTAGGTCATCTTTTACTGAAAAAGGTGAGAGAGCCACTGAGCTCTTAGGTCTAATACATACTAATGTATGTGGACCAATGAGCACAAGTACCAGAGGTAGATATTTCTACTTCATCACTTTCATAGATGATCTATCCAGATATGGATATATCTATCTGATGAAACACAAGTCAGATTCATTTGAAAATATTCAAATAATTCTAAAGTGAAGTAGAAAAATAAACTATAAAAAGTATTAAAACTCTTCGGTCTGATCGAGGAGGGGAGTGCCTTTCTAGTGAGTTCCTCATATATCTAGAAGAAAATGGGATTCTCTCCTAATGGACTCCTTCAAAAACACCACAGCATAATGGTGTGTCTGAAAGAAGAAATCAGACTCTATTAGATATGATCCAATCTATGATGGGTTTTGCTAGCTTGCCAATATCTTTCTGGGGATATGCACTCGAATCAGCTTGCTATCTATTAAATAGGGTTCCAAGTGAAGGAAAAACATATTTTTCCGGCACAGGATCGTTCAGATCTGATTGGATCTAAAAAAATATTTTAAACTTTTTTTTAAATTCTAATCAGATTTGAAACTTTTTGAATTTGATCAAAGAGATCTGATATTAAAAGTTAAAAATAAAATTAAATCAGATTTAATTTCAAGTACCTGATTTGGTAAATAATCTAATTACCTTATGATGATCCCGTTGATTCCTAAGGTTCTAGAAGGAGCCACACACATGCCTAGCCTCTATTAGTATCTATTCAAGCAAGATCTAAACATCTTCTCCTCATAAATCTCTCCTCTAAAAATTAGATTTGGATCTAAATTGAAAAGCCTTAAAAATGATTTCTGAGGGCAGCCTGTTCGTCTCACGAACACTATCGCATAGATGCTAAATTTTGTGCAAAAAACCTTGGACCTTCAACTCAGATTTGTGCCTAACCTTTTAGGCATATAGAAGAGAAAGAGAGAGAGAGAGGATAGGAGGGCATGGATATTAGAGGAAAGGCTCCTTTGTGTGTGGAAAAAATAAGTTACGTTAAGGCAATTTCGTGAGAAGAGTTCTTATACAAGATATAGCAGCATAAAGAGTCTCTTTTTGACTAAAAATCTTATTAATTCAACCATTGGGACTCTTGGACCTAATCTTCATGAAAAACTCCAGATCCCATATGGTTTTGACACTAAAAATCCATCTAGAAGGTGGCGGCATGAAAAGATAAGGAAGAGTCCATGTACGTCTAGGACTCTTCCCTTAAGAGTTTGATTCAAATTAAATTCTATTAAAACCTAGTCTAGGTACCTCCAAAAATCATAAAATTTTGCAAACCCAAAGTATATCTCATCCCCTATCACATATATAAAAATTAGAGTAAAATAATTTCTATAAAATTTTTTAAAATTCTTTGATCATGTAACCCTTAATTCTCTCAATTTGGGTCAACTATTGACCCTAGTCCAATTGCACTAGGAATAAATTTAATTTTCATAATTAATCTGAAATAGACTTATTCTAGTCAGATGAAAATAAATTCATTCAAGATATAGAAATAAGTCAAATCAAATTTGACTTAGTTGCGATGAATCAGAAAGATTACAGAAGGAGAAAATTAGCCTCAATCGTGTGCTAGCACGATTACCTTGAACTTGATTGGATCTAATCCAAATCAATCGAACTAGGTTAGTTCTATTAATGACATTTAGATCCAAACCCTTATTTGTATGACCCAGTTAGATTTAATTTTGTATGGTAATGAGATATGTCGTGATCTTCATCATCGAAACACCTTTTGATGGACCAAAACTTTTTTGATTCATACAATTAGAATGATCGATCATCAAAATCATTCTAATTGCTCCCAAAATCTACCAGTGACATCTAGTAGTATATGGTGAAAATCCATCAGAACTGAAAGTGAACCTCTTGGTGCAGCTACCTATGTGATTGGGTTCTTCTATCTTGAGCCCCGACAGGATTAGGGTTAAGGTGAACTCGTTAAACGCAATATCCGTTATATGAATTAATCATTCGATTCGAGTTCTATGTGAAACCCTTATAGAAACTCTTTCTATCATCTTCACTCTACTATAGCCATGGGTTTATGGACTCGATTCTCATGATTATCATAGGGCTACTCCTCATCTACCGAGGTAGATAGATCCCTTATTGGTGCAATCAAATTCCTATAATGAATGTACCATAGCCAACATACACCTCAGGATTCCGAATGGCTAGGAGATCGAGTTATAATGTAGTCAAACTACAACACCCTCAAGGTAAATTATCGATGCACCTTAGGTCAAAGAACTAGATACACTACTACAACATCAAGCCAATCATCGATGAGAAGGTAGACTTCCTTATGAATACTCGAGGTGGTCACGCTTAGTGCCTTCATTCTCTAATGAGTATCTGTACTCTTGCTCTGATGTCTCTACACCATAGACTTAAGACTCATCTATCTTAAGAAAGTGATCATATACTAATCTTTCAGATCGATCACCATCCTTATAATGATCCTATGGTTGGAAGCAGTTTATGAGTAAATTATGAAAATTCATGTCTTAAATTTTCAACTCTTTGAAAATATGAATTGCCATTACCATTGACTCAAAGGATGTGTCACATACACTTTAAATACATACTATGATAGAAAATAAATTTTTTATTAATTTATAATCAAAATTATAAAATTATTCTTATAAGTGTATTACAAGTGTTAGCCAATCTGGCTTCTAGGACGTACATCTAACACCAAGTAAGTCTGTAGTTAAGACTCCATATGAGATATGGACAGGACATAAGCCAGCACTTTCATACCTTAGGATTTGGGGGTGCTCGATTTATATCAAATGGTTAGTTATAGATAAACTTGGACCTAGATCTGACAAGTGTACATCCATAGGATACCCAAAAGAAACCAAAGGATACGATTTCTATCATGCTGATGAACAAAAGTTGTTCATCAGTCTTAAGGCAATCTTTTTGAAAAAGAAGTTTCTTTGTGAAAGAACTATTGCCTCTAAGGTTCCACTTGATGAAGTTCGATAAGTAGAAAAATTGACTCATATAGTTGAACTTGAGTCGGATTTGATTAGATCAGATCCGGAGCCTAGTGTACCTGCACCATTAAGGCGATCTGATAATTATCATATTATCTAAATAGATAATACGATTTCTTGATCTGGGATGGTGATCCCATCGAACTCGATGAGAACGATGAGGATCCGATCACCTATATGGATGCTACGTAGAGATCTGATTTCGAGAAATGGCTTGAGGCCATGAAATTCGAAATGAAGTCCATGAAGGTCAATGATGTGTGGATATTGATTGACCCACCCAAAGGGATTAAATCCATTGGATGTAAGTAGATCTTCAAAAGAAAGAGAGACACAGATGAAAAGGTGGAGACCAATAAAGCTCGTCTGATTGCTAAGGGGTACCGTCAATGTTATGGTATTGACTATGATAAGATGTTCTTTTCTATAGCAATGCTCAAAACCATTTGGATAATGCTTATGATAGCTGCCAATCTAGACTATAAGATCTAGCAGATGAATATGAAGACAACTTTTCTAAATAGAGAGTTGACTGAAGAGGTGTATATGATACAATCTAAGGGGTTCATATCTATAGATGAGTCTAAGATATGCAAGCTTCAGAGATCCATTTATGGATTGAAGTAGATATCTCGGAGTTGGAACCTGTATTTTGATAAGGTGATCAAAACGTATGGCTTCGTTAAGAATGAAGAAGAGCCCTACATTTACAAATGGACAAATGGTCCAGTAGTGGTATTCCTTATCTTGTACATGGATGATATTCTCTTAATCGGTAATGACATCCTCACATTATAGGGAATAAAAGTCTAGTTGTCATCATAGTTCTCCATGAAAGACTTGGATGCAGCATCCTACATCCTAGAGATGAAGATCTATAGGGATAGATTTAAAAGAATGCTCGGATTATCCTAGTCCATGTACATAGATACTATGCTGAAGAGGTTCAGCATGGAGAATTTCAAAAAAAGCTATCTTCTGATAGACCATGAAATTTTTTTTCTCTAAGAAAAATTATCCGATAACTCCTGAAGAGAGAGAACATATGAGTAGAATCCCATATGCTTCGGTAGTGGGGTCTATCATGTACGTCATGATATGTACGAGACTAGACATGGGCATACTCATTAGGAGTAGTGAGTAGATACCAGTCCGATCTTGGAGAAAATTACTAAAAAGTGGTTAAAATCATCCTCAAGTATTTGAGAAATACTAAGGACCAATGGTTGATTTATGGCGAGTCAGATCTAAAACTTGTAGAGTTTACGGACTCCAATTTTCAATCTAACCATGATGACAGTAGAAGCATGTTGGGATATATCTTTGTTCTGAATGGTGGAGCCATCTGCTGAAAGAGTTTCAAGCAGCATACTATGGTAGACTCTATTTGTGAAGCAGGGTACATCACAGTATCAGATACCACGAAGAAAGCTGTGTGGCTGAAAAAGTTTATCACCAAGCTCGAAGTAACATCCTTCCTAGATGGTCCAGTCCTGCTTTACTATGACAGCACTGGTGCCATAGCTTTGACAAAGGAATCGAAGACACACCAGTGTACGAAGCATATTTTGCACTGCTTCCACCTGATCCGAGAGATTGTGGATCGAGATGACGTTGATCTTCAAAAAATCAATGGAAAGAAAAATCTAGTCGACCCCTTCACTAAAGCCCTAGCGATAAAGGAGCTCGACAACCACAAGTTGAAGATGGGAATTAGATACTGTACTGAGTGGCTTTTGGATAAGTGAAAGTTATTGAAAAATATATCCCAAAGCCCATCATCAGTTTGTTGATGGTTATACTGCATTATATTTGCAATTAATTTATTAATTAATAAAATATATTTTTGATATTTTTCATCATAAATTTTCGTCTTCTAATGAATTTCATTATTGTGATAAAGTCCTTAGGACTATTTATGTTTGATAAAGAGAGGATTTATCGATTAGTCCTTAAAATCATTTACGATCAAATGATAGGCTGTTTATTAGGAGGATAACGTCTATCGAGCATAGGTCGTTGTATGCCATATAGATTGATTATCCTCTTAATCAAGGAGTGTGGAGACACTGGTATGGCATACAGGTAAGATGTAGGAATACATCATCACTGAACGTGATCAACTCTAGAATATTCTACTATCGAGAATGTCTCTGATGGGATATAGGTATAAATATCCCTTAGACCTGAGATCACCTCAATGGCTTGTAAGCAACTCACTGTGCTTTGGTATCGGACTAACTAAATTTCTACTTCAGTAATGGAAGACTTCTGGGTACAGTCAAATACTTACAAAGTTGGTATGTGATCAAGATGGAATTGACCATTCCAAGAGTTGGAGAAGAATGTATCACTATATTTCAATATAGCAAAATCTTGGCCAGGATAATCCATGAGATGGATTTGGTATTTTAAAATATAATGTGGACTGTCTGATCTAAGTTAACAGTTGAACTTTGAGATGTCCTATGAGAATTCTGGTCAAGGGGATGAATTATATGGAAACTATATCCACATGGGTTCTAAGAATGTTGTTCTACATATTCGACCTATCCGATTATCGGGTATCATTACTAGATGATCACTTCGACTGATATAGAAATTTATTCCTATGCTATTGGCTTAGATTTAGACCTATGGGATCATATACATTAGAGTTCATGATCCGATTGGATGGTTGATCAATAATTAAGAATCGTTCTAAGATTAAACGATCAATACGATTGATGTTTGACCTAGTGCAAGTGTTGCAGGAGGATTGATTAGCAATTTAATTACTAATTAACTTAATTTAATTTAGCCAGAGGGCTGAGATTAAGTTTAATTAAATATAATTTAATTAGATTTGATTTGGGCTTGATTGGATCAAGTTCAATTAGATAAGTCAATTACAAGGAAGAATTAGTCCTAGTTTAGTTAGGACTAGTATCAACCCAATTTCTAATTTAATTAGAAATTAAATCTAAATTAAATTTGATTTAATATAATTTAATTAAGATCTTATTTAGACTAAGAGCTATTCTAATTGGATTGAATTAATTCAAATTTTATTTGGTTCAAATAGCTTATTTGACCAAGTCAAAATAGAAGTTCTAGTGAGACTAGGACTTCTCACCTTGCACCACTTGGACTCCCACGTCCTCCCCACGCCTTATTCCTCTTATTTGTTTATGGAATCCACTTCTCTCAGGCCCTTCATGCATGCACACTTGCTCCCTTTCTTTCTTATATGGCAAGCTTATTGTGGACCAAGTCAAATAGGTTAGTTGTTTTGAAATCAAACTCTATTTGATAGAGTTTATTGTAACCAAAACTTCTCCCTTATTTGTGCTTCCTATAATCTTGAAATTTCTTTGAAATTTTCATGGCTTTATGAGTGTCTTTGTGCACCTCTTTCTTATAGTCCACGACAAAAAGAAAGGAAGGGGCACCCAAGTATTGGGCACCCCAACTAGTTGCCATATTTGATCTTTCCTAGTCTAAGAATTTGATCCAACAAGGACTCCTCTATATCTCATTATATAGGATGAATTTTGACTAATTTTTGGACATGTTCTAGAACTTGGAGAGTGCTTTTGGGCATGTGAATATCAGGGTGAGAGACCTCTTGGGCATTAGGTTTTCATTGACACTAATCTAAGTGTCTAGGTGAGAGAACAGAGAAGAAGAAAAGGGTCTTCTTTTAGGATTGCTTTGTTCTTCTCTTCTCCTTCTTTTTTTAAGATTTTTTTGAGAGTGTCTTAGATCTGAAATCTCTCATCTTCCTTCTATTCTTTGGAAAAATTCAAATCTAGAAGAAGAAAGCACCGAATCGACTGTCGAACAAGGATCAGCACAGTATTAGCATATTGTGCTGATTTCCTACATAGAACTTCTAATTGTCATAGGCTCGTGTGAACATCTCTTAGAGGCCAGATGTGTGTGTGGCTTGAAGCATCATCCTCAAGCCTGGATCAGTAAGTTAGAACATCTAACTTGCACAGGTAATATAGATCTGATCTATTCTTACATACTTGCATTAGATATAGTGTAGATGCATGTTGATATGATCAACATGATTTTTCTTCTATATGTTTTAATTTCTGATTTAATCTCATGCTGTAATCATATAATAGGATCTTAGATCTAGGTGTTCTCTACTTTTCATAAATAAATTTTGATTTATTTTAGTCTTTCATTGTCTAATCTTGAAAAGTTTCAAGATCTAGTCTTAAAACTCTAGATCTGGTTCCTTCATTTACATCAAAGAATTACCTCTTGCATTTACATATACATATTATATATATATTGCTTATTTTTTTAGAATGCTTAATATTTTGTCATCATCAAAAAGAGAAAGATTGTTGATCCCCTAAGTGATTTTAATGATAATCAAATATTAAAGCATAATACTACTGATAATTTTTTTTAGTATTCTAAAGTACAAAAGAAAAAGATTTCTTTGACCAAAATAAGAAAAATATAAAGTGGAATTTAATTCAAGATCAAAATCTCTTGTTTGGTAGCAAAATTTTTTTGAAAATAGCCTTGGAGCATTTTCGAGACGTCTCTAAAAATTTGCGAGATGTCTCGTGATGGCTGGCATGGTAAAATAAGATTTTGGCATAGGTTTGAGAAGTCTCGAGTTAAACTCGAGAAATCTCTATCTCAGAAAATAGAAACTTTATTTTTGTGCACTAAGATTGAGATATCTCAAAGAATTCTCGAGAGGTCTCAGAGTCGGATGAGACTTCTCCATAGGAAGAGAAAGGACTCCATCTCAAGCGATAGATTTTTTTTTTAGAAAGATGATTTTCGGGCATCTAAGAATGAGATATCTTCTGATGAAACTGAGAGGTCTCGAAGTGTAACGAGACATCTCGAGACAAATCAAAAGGTCTCGAAATGCGGCGACAGCTTTTCAATGGATAGTTCTAGATCTTTTTTTTTAATCCCAACAGCTAGTTTTCATCTCCAACGGTCCGATCCAATCTTTTCTGCACTCTAATAATTTCAAGTGTGGTGGGAATAATCTAGATATAAAAGAGAAGAGGGAATACCCTTTAAAAATCAAGAAAAAGAGTGAAAAAGCAAGAATGCCTAGTTTTAACAAAAATCTTCCTCCATCAAAGTTTTTTCAAGCATGAAAGCATCCTCAAGTGCAATAACTCCAAACATTCAAGGAGGCAACTAACGAACTACAACGACAACTCTTCAGCTCAATTTAAGAAGCATTTAGTATTGTAAAATTCCTTTTTACTTGTTCATATACTAGGTTTCAACAGGCACTGAAACTAGGGGTTGGGTCTTTACATGTCATTTATTGGTTTATATTACTTTGTTTGAGGTTTGTAAAGATTATGGTTGGTGAACCTAAGAAAAAACTAACTAGGTTTGGGATAGTGAGCCTGGAAAACTTATCCGGCTATAATCTTAAGAGATTATGATGAAATTCTCAAGAGTTTTGCTTGGGGAGTGGACGTAGGTGCTGGGAGTGCACCGAACCACTATAAAAGCTTTTTGTTTGTGTGTGTGCGCATTTCTTCTGCTTCTCATTGCTCTGATAACTCACTCATCTAGTATTTAAATAGTTTATTTCTATACATACTTGCTTAAAAGTTTAAAAACTCAATTCACCCCCCTCCCCCCACTCTTGAGTTAAAATAATCAGTGAGAAATCAAAAATTTTAAAAATAAATAAATGATGGAACCCTAGCTTCTGAGGAGCCAGAAAGAGAGAGAGAAATGGGTGAGGAACAATGCAATTTCACTTATTTGAATTTATAGTTTCTGAAAAATTTATGATTGCAAAGTCTACGGGCTTTAGCATTCTACATGTTATGATTGTAGATATAATTCTTTGGACAAGTATTTGAAGGTCTTGATGATCGCTTCTCTTACTTGGGTTACTTTTCTAGTCAAGGGAATGATTTTCCTTGAACAAAAAAAAGAAGAAGAAGAAGGCATAAATAGGGTAAAACTTCTTTGAACGTTATTTAAGAATTTGCTTGTCATCCAAGAATGATCAAACATAATTACTTGAAGCACCCACTCGAACCATTAAGCACGCAGACATCAGACTTCCAAAATGAAGTGAATTTCTTTTACATGTTTAAGTGGATGCATGTAAAGATTTTTATTAGTTTCCTATCCCCGGACCCTGAGTTTTAATGCTTTTATTGGCAAAATTATTGTCCCGTGTGCAATGATGTTGGCTTCTTATATATATCCATATTGTCATAAATAATTGATGAAAAAATAAAAATTTTAAAAGATAAATATCAGATTATTTGTGATAAAAAAAAATTATTGTAAATAATTAAATATTTATGATGAAAAAATGATTTCTATCATAAATACTAAATTATTTATGGCTTAATATTTTTATCATAAATAATCAACAAAAATCAAAAATTTTAAAAATAAATAAATACCAAATTTTTTGCAACAAAAATATTGCATTGCAAATAATTTAGCATTTATGATGAAAATTATTTTTCTATCATAAATAATTAATTATTTATGATGAAACTTTTTTCATCATAAATAATCAATGAAAAAAATAGAAATTCAAAAAAAATAAATATTAGATTATTTATGATAAAATTTTTTTTATCATAAATAATTAAGTATTTACGACAGAAATCATTTATCCATCGTACATACTTAATTATTTACGATAAAAATTTTTCCATCATAAATAATTGATGAAAAAATAGAAATTAAAAAAATGTTAGATTATTTTTGATGAAAAATTTTCATCATAAATAATTAAGTATTTATGATAAAAAAATAATTTTCATCATAAATATTAAATTATTTGCAATGTAATATTTTCATCACAAATAATCAATGAAAAATTAAAAATTTTTAAAAAATAAATAGTAGATTATTTATGATAAAAATATTTTATAAATTTAAAAAATAATTTAAGTATTTTACAATCAATTTTTTGATCATAAATTTTTTTATATTTTGCAACCAAAAAATTGATCACAAATATGTTTTGTAATCAAATATAATTTTTTCTATTTTTCTCTAAATATGATATAATTTTAAAATTTAAAGCTTATCTTCATCATTCATTATTTAATTATTATTGTTATAGCATCATTCCAAAAATCACCTCAATCCGGTAGTCCTAACTATGTCAATCAATAAAATTTAATTTTGACGGTTATGAACTACCGCATGATGATTTGATAGATAGAGACCACTGATGGATCCGAAAATTTACAACGATGATCTTGATAATATTTATAGTATACTAGCAAAATTTTATTTCAATTGAACATCATAATATTCAATTTAGTATGGAATGATTTGAACCGTTAAATGAAAAATGAATGATCAAAAGGCTAAACGATATTCGATTATAAGATGATTTTTTAGATGAATGATCTTTGCTATGAGGGGTCGGGGAGGATGTTGGAGATGCAACAACCAACGGGCTAGGGGCGGATGGTCGAGGGGTCGGGGGTAGAGCTGCCGGGGTTTGGGGGGATGGATGGGGTAGAGCTGCCGGGGTTTGGGGGGATGGATGGCGTGCGGAGGAAAAAGAAGAAAGAGAAAATAAATTAAAAAAATATTTTTTAAAAAATAATAATTTATTATTATTTAAAAATAATATATATAAATATTTAAAAATAAATTATTTTTGTAATAAAAATAATTTGATTTTTAAAATAATGATAAAATATTATTTTTAAAAAAAATAATTTTAAAAAATATGAGGGAGGCACTGATAGGAGGGGTCGGTCCATGGGTTGAATGGGCTAGACTGGCTCAGCCTATGGGCCAAATGGGTTGGCCTATGGGGCCTGGCCCATTTTTAGGGCCAAATGGGCGCCGCGAGGGATGGGGCATGAGTGGAGTGGGTTTTGGGTTTCTACCTAAAATTTGAATCCAATTTGTTGTGAAATTTATTGCATATCGAGATTTCGCCTAACTTGATCAGGCCTATTATAAACACGAGGTTGAAGCATGCGCTCAGGCAGCATTGCAAACATGAGGCTGGGACATACCCTGCATGCTCGGGCCTCAAGTCTCAGCCAGTGTCCAGGATAGTCGGTCCTCATGCAATGTCTTTGTAATTTTTTTTTAATATTTTAAGTTAATATTTATATAATTTAGTTAAATTAGATTTAGCATATTTTAACTCTTTAACTATTTGAAATTTTTTGTACTTATTGTTCTTAAATTGTAGAGAGATGTAGAGAGTGGCAAGCTTCTTGATAGAATCAAGATCTACCAGCAGACCCACCAACGACGATCAAAAGAGTGGATGATGGGGAGTTAGGAGCTTTATATAAATTTTTTCAACTATTATTTTTATTAGTATTTTAATTTTTATTATAAACATAGAATAGCTATAACTTTAATTTTCAGGATCGTATGATAGATATTAGATCCCAACCTATCTCTAAGGGCTCGACCGTACCTATAGATGATGAGATCTATGATCAGGTGCTTGATATGGGATCTTATTATATTACGAGGCTAGGACATGGGATCAGAGCTTTTCCATCTTCATGCTCGTTCAGGGCTAACATCCATGCTGCTTGCGATGTCTGGTTGGTAGAGATTCAGAGATAGGTGCTAAGGATCAACAGTGGGCTACTGAGGATCGACAACAGGCTATTGCAGATCAACAACGACTTGATAAGTTGACTATACACATTGACGAGTACCAGCTATTTCATATGCAAGTGATGGAGTGGATGGCATAGATGGAGCAAATGATGCAGTTGATGAGGTAGTAGATCAGTCCGAGCTCCTCCAAGCACTCCCCTCCCCTAGCCCATTCCTCTTCTCTAGATGTCGATGCTTGACGCCAACGTCCTATTTTTATATTTTTTTATTTTTATTTCAAACTCTTATAATTATTAAATTTATTTTTTAATTATATTTTAATATAATGAAATGATAAAATTTTTGGGTTTCTTGTGTGAATTTTTTATTTTTATTTTATAGATTATAAATATAAACATTAAAAATATAAATTAAAAAAATATATATTTATAAATTATTTTTTTAAAAATTATATATAATTAGCAATGAAATTATCTATGATGAAAAATCATCTTCAATAATGTTATTTGTGATGAAATATTTTCATCATAAATAATTTTTTTAAACTAAAATTATTAAATTTTTTATTTAATTAATTATGATGAAAATATTTTATCATAAATAATTAAGTATTTATGATGAAAAAATGATTTCCATCGCAAATACTAAATTATTTATGATGCAATATTTTCATTATAAATAATTTATTGTTTAATTTAAAACTATTATTAATTTATTTATGATAAAAATTTTTGTAGTAAATAGTTTTATTTATGATGAAATTATTTACAAAGAAAATTTTTTTATCATAAATAATTAAATAAATAAAAAATTTTGATAAAAAAATTTTATCATAAAAAATTATTATTAGCAACTAAAAGTCTTTCTGTCGCAAAATATTATTTGCGATCTTATTTTTTGCTATGAAATATTAGCTTATTAGCGACGAAAATTTAGAATTTGTGATACTTTTTTTGCATTGCAAAAAACTCTTTTTGTTGTAGTGCGATCTGGGATAAAGGCCTAGGAATTCCTTCCTTTGTTGTTAGAAGCAAAACATTAATGGCCAAACATGCACCCGAGTTCCTTCTTGTTTAGAATGATTTCTGGAGCTCATTTAGAAGACCAAAATATTGTACCTAGTCTCTTCTATCTCTCATAGCTTATCCTCTGAGTGGCTCCCTAACATGGAAGAAGATCTGCATCTATGCTGCAGTTATTTATTCTAATATTAAGTATTGTATTGGTAATAGTGCATCCATTAATATTGTTGCACCCCACCTCCTAAACCAGGCACGGCTATAATAGTTAAGCTGAGTTTTACTAGCATCTTATATCGCAATTCATAAGATACTATCAAACCCTATCCATCTACTAATAACTTGCCCTCAATCAATTCAATCAATCTTTCAATTCATTAACACAAACATTTTAATTGAACTCAACATTTCTCAAAATCAAACTCAAGGTTTCATTTCCCATACCATATTTTGTACATACAGTTCAAAAGTAAAACACTAAACATCTTCTAATTTAAACATCTCAACCATATAATATATCTCAAAAAGTATCCCTCTCCCTAGCAAGAATTACCAACCTTCTTCTAGTGTGAGTGCTAATGAAGATGCTGATGCTTTACTTCTATGTCTAGCTAAGGTACTTCAAGCCTACAATAAGGAGAAGTGTGGCGTGAGATCTAAGTCCTAGTGAATTGATAATCCATCTAATAATGGGAAACATAAAGGTTTAACTTTAATACTTAATATAATACATAGAGCTGAAATTACTAATATATTTTCAAATCTTTGATATGCTAGACAAGAATAAAACCTTGTAGTAAATCATGCTGCTGTTGCTGGGCTACTGCCAACTAAAGCACTGGGTACCACTCCCATGGGCAATCGATACATAGCAAATTATGCAGCTGAGCTCCATAAGGCATGCTGAATTTTCTGTTATTTATGGTCCCGACTGTTTTCTGCTTTTTAAAATATTAAAGCTAAGGCACACCCTATAGATTGATCACTTCTATGAATAACTTTTTTCAATGCATGCTCAATGAAGTATGAAATACTGGAAAGCTGATTTTCAAATACTAAAAAGCTGATTCTAAGAACAATTTCAAGCTAAAAAGTAAATTTTACCCAAACCAGGCATACATACATACACATATCTTTGAATAACATTTCAATAAAACTGATTTCTTGTTTTTCCATGCTTGCAAACATATATAAGTTGTAGAATAATAGAAATTTAACTTTTTTTAGAGTTAGTACCTTTCATAATAAGATATAATAAAGAAAATACCATAGTTAGATAGAAAACCACTCACCTTTTAATAGCTACTGCACCACCTTGATGCTTGACTCACCCGAAGCATTCCTCGAGTCCTCTTCCTCTCCTATAATATTCATACACACTTATTAATACAATACTACATGATTAATGAATACAATTATGCATGCTTTACTTTTATGCTTATTCTTTAGCCCTTCTAACTTTTACTTTTATTCTATCTTATTTGCCTTAGTTTTGGTTTAACTAAACCTCAACATAAACTTAGAAATTTTTAGAAATTTAATTATATTTTTATTCTCACAAATGGGTCCAAGTTCAGCCAACATAGTTTAGCTAATTGCTAAACCATTCAAACAACAGTCAATTCATCCTTAAATTCAAGTTTAAATTCATAATTTGATTTAGTAAAATATCAAATTTGATAATAATGATAGAAGGTTCAAATTAAACCTAATTTAGGAATTAAAATCCTTATCTCAAGTGATTAGAACCCTGTTGCCATCAAAACAGATTTCTTCCTTCTCCTTAGAAACTTTTCTTCCTTCAAATCCATTTATCAATAAATCACCACTTTGTAGCTGAATTCTTCTTGATTTTCTACTAAGAATAATACCTTCTGCCTTCCTCTTTCTAATGGAAAAACATTATAGGGTTTCATGCATAGATTTTAAATTGTTTTCAAAAAATATGAAGCGGAAGACATGCATATGATCAGATCATAAAACATCTACTAACTAGGATCTTATGACATGATATAAAGTATGTAAAAATCTAAAAACTAAATAATATACATAGATATTGATCATATCAATATCGATCTAGATCTAATCTAGTATACTATAGAGATCAGATCTCTATATCTGATCATGGGTTGAGAACTTCACTGTAGATATCCATGGTTGAAATTGTTGCTTAGAGCCATACAGGATGTTCAGCCTCTATAGATTATCCACATGAGGCTCTTATACTGATTGGAGGTTCAACGATCAAAGATTTACGTTGGGTGTTAGCTCCTTGCAGATCTCTCCTGACGATTGATCTTGATTTTTTTCTTCAGATCTCATGGACCCTCTAAGAGATGAAGAACTTAAAGGAGGACTTAAAAGAGAGACTCTTCCTCTTTTATCTCTCAAAATAATATAGAAGAAGGAGATCAATAACCCTAAAGAGAGAGAGTCTAAAAAAATTTTGGTGCAAGGAAAGAGAGAGAGTCCCAATCAAACTGGGCTCCCATGTATACTTTGGTCAAACTAATTTTAACCCCAATTAAATTAGGATTGGTGCAACCTAATTAAGGATGGTCCTAGTCCAACAGGAGCCCACTTAAATCTGATTAAATTTTATTTCAATCTGATTTAAATCCTAAGCCAATTAGAAATTAGGTGCATATAAGTCCTAATTGAATTGATCTTCCCTATAATTGGATTATCTCATAAATTAATTAGACTTGACTTAATCAAGTATAAAATAAATCAAATTGAATCTAATTTAATTAGACTTGATCTCAGTCCTAATAGTCAATCAAATTAAATCAATTAGCAATCCAATTGCTAATTAATCCTTTTGTAATACTTGCACTAGATCAATCATCAATCATATTGATGATCTGATCCTAAAATGATTCATAATCATTAATCAATCATCCGATTAAATAAAAATCTCTAATATATGTGATCCCATAGGTTCGAACATAAGTCGATAGCATAGAAACAAATTCTTGTACCAAAATGAAGTGACCATTTAGCAATGGTACCCGACGTTCGGATAGGTTGAATGTATGTAAAGCAACATTCAGGAATCTATTCGAATATGGTTATCGTATAATTCATCCCTTTGACTTCTATGTTTAGAATGACTTAGAGTTAAACTATTAATTCTAGAAAAGTACATCTATAATATGTCTCAATGTAATCAGTCCTATGACTCCTTACAAGAACTATCCTAGCCAAGGTTTTGCTAAATTGAAACATAATTTAACACAACTTCTAAAACTAGGAGTGGTCAATCCTATCTTGACTCACACATCAACTTCACAAGTACTTGACTATGTCCAGAAATCTTTCATCATTGAATTAAAAATTTAGGTAGTCTGACACCAAAGCATAGTGAGTTGCTTGTAAATCACTGTAGTGATCTTAGATTAAAGAAATTCTTATATATCCATATCCCTTCGGAGCAAATCTTGACATCAGAATGATTTGAAATTAATCATATTCGGTGTAGATATATCTCTACATCTTACCTACATGCCATGCCGGTATTTCCATACTCCTTGGTTAAGAGGACAACCAACTCATATGGCATACAATAACCTACACTCGATAAACATTATCGTCCTAGGTAACAACGTATCATTTGATCACAAACATATTTAAGGACTAAACGATAAATCCTCTCTTTATTGATTCTAAATAGTCCTAAGAACTTCATCACAACACATGAGTTTATAAAAGAAAGATACACAACTTATGGATGAATAAGCCAAAATAAATTTTTTATTTATAATAAATCATATATAATTATAAAATTAGCTAAACCATCAATAAGTTGATGATTGATTTTGGGATATAATTTTCAATAACTTTCACTTATCCTAAAATCACTCGATATAGTATCTTATATCCATCTTCGACTTGTGATCATCAAACTCCTTTACTACAAGGGCTTTGGTGAATGGGTCGGTCAGGTTCTTCTTTCCATCGATCTTTCGAAGGTCAACGTCACCTCGATTCACAATCTCTCGGATAAGATGGTAGTGATGCAAAATATGCTTCGTGCGCTGATGTGCTTTTGGTTTCTTCATTTAAGTAATGGCTCTAGTGCTATCGCAGTAGAGTAGGACTAGATCATTAAGAGAGAATGCCACTTCGAGCTCAGTGATGAATTTTCTCAGCCACACAGCTTTCTTGGTAGCATTGGATGCCATAATGTACTCAATCTCAAAAATTGAATTAGCCATAGTGTGCTACTTAAAATTTTTTCAGCAGACAGCTCTATCATTAATGATAAATATATAATTCGATACACTTTTGCTATCATCATGATTAGATTAAAAACTGAAGTTTGAAAATCCTATAAGTTTTAAATCTGATTCACCATAAACTAACCACTAGTCCTTAGAATTTCTAAAAAATTTAAGGATAGTTTTTACAACCATCTAGTGGTTCTTCCTTGGATCGGATTGCTATCTACTCACTACTTCTAGTGAGTATGCTACACCTGATCTCGTACATGTTATGACATACATAATAGAACTCACTATCGAGGTATATGATATTCTACTCATACTACAAGAATTTAGATTATTAGCGATGGCAAAATACCGTTGCTAATAGCTCTTCAGCCATCGCTAATAGAGACACCATTGCTAATACTATTATAAAAATCAATTTGAAAATTCTTATCGCTAATTGGCACCATTAGCGATGGCAAAAATTGCCATCGCTAATAATAAAATTAGCGACGGCTTTAGAGATGAAACAATTCCATCTCTAATTATTTTTTAAATAATTTTTTTAAAATAATTTTAAAAAATATTAATGATGGTAGCTTTATTGCTAATATCATTGCTAATTATTGTTAGCGACCAACTTTTTCATCGCTAATATCTTCTCTAATTTTATTTAATTTTTAAATTAAATAAAAAATATTTTAAAAATATTAGCAATGGTAATTTGGTGTCTAATACCATCATTAATACCGATGATAATAGTTAATCTTATTTTTAAAAAAAAATTAATAGTAATATTTTTTAAAACTTATTTTAATTAATCATAATGAATTATGGTTTCTAATACCTATTATAATTAAAATCCAAAGATAATATGACAATCAAAAATTAAAAACTAATTATATTATATTAAAAATAAAAATTATATAATTTTTTATAAGTAATATCAAAAAAATATAATACATAAAAAAAAGTTCTGATCCTCATTATCGTCTGCCTCCTCTTGCTTCTCTCTAGCAGTTGGTGGATGAGAGCTGAATGTCTCAACATCCTATAATAAAAAGAGTAATATTAGTAAGTTTCGATGTGGAGATGTATATTTTGATACGAAGGCATATCTTCCGATATACTCTTTCGATTCTCGAACAGATTATTTCTACATGTTCCATTCGATTATACAGAGCTATAGACATATTCGGCCCATTAATTAAATGGTTATATTGAATTTTTAGCCTCTAGATCACCTTTCCAAACTTAAAATCTAAATATACAAAGTTTTTAAATATGAAAACTTAAAATAATTAAAATAATTTAATAATATAATTGAAGGAACCAGATCTAGGATTTCATCAGTAGATTTTGAAACTTTTTAAAGATCTTATAGTGAAAGATTTAAATAAATTTAAAATTTATTTAAATAATCATGTAAACACCTAGATCTTAGATCTATTACATGATTAAGGCATGCTATTAAATTAAAAATTAAAATCAAATAAGAAAGAAAAAGGTTGATCAAATCAACCTAAATTTACACTACATCAAATGTAGGTATGAAGTTTATAGATCAGATCTATTATCTGAGCAAGTTTAGATGTTCTAACTTACTGATTTAGGCTTGAGGATGAAGTCACGAGCCACACATGCATCCAGCCTCTAGGAGTCATCCACACGAGCTTACGATCTCCGATCTAAAGTTCGATGTAGAAAATCAGCACAACATGCTAGTACTGTGCTGATTCTTCTTTGATGGTCGATCCGATGCTTCCTTCTTTAAAATTTGGACTCTCCAAAATATGAGAAGAAATATGAGAGTTTGTTGATCTAAGACTTTCTAAACAAAAAACTCAAAAGAAAAGAGGAGAGATTGAAAATAAAATAGTCCTAGAAGAAGATCATCTTCTTCTTCTCTTTTCTCTCACTTAGACACCTAGTTTAGTGCCTATGGAACCCCCACACCTAAGAACTCTCTTCCTTTGATTTTTGCACATCCCAAACCTCTCCCAAAGCTCTATATTTCATAAAAAAATTAGAATAAAATTCAACCAATAAATAGGAAAAAAGAAGAGTCCAAGTTAGATCAAATTTCTAGACTAGAAATATCCAAATATGGAAAGTTGATATTATTTTCATGGAATAAGAGAAAAATTAATTAAAAGAGGGGGTGGCACTCAAGGGAAGATGTTTTGGTCAATAAGGATTCTATCTCATAGAATCCTAAGCAAAATCAATTCCTCCTTTGCCTTGATCTTTCACCTAACTTTCAAATATGACTTGGAGGGAGAGAGGGGGTGTAGAAATTAGGAAGAAAGGGATTTTTCATGAAAAATACCTAAAAAATAGGTATGGGGGACATTAGGACCAATGTGGCACAAGGAGATAGGGAGTCCTAGTCACACTAGGACTCCTATTTTGACTTGGTCAAACAAGATCTTTTAACCAAATAAAATCAAGATTAAACCAATCTAATTAAATAAGGCTCTGACCTATTTTAGAACTTAATTAAATTAGATTAAATTAATTTTAATTCTAATTTATTTTCTAATTAAATTAAAAAATTGGGTTAATACGAGTCCTAGTTAGACTAGGACTAGTTCTTCCTTACACTTGGCTTATCCAATAAACTAATTAAACTTGATCCAATCAAGCCCAAACCAAATCGAATTAAATTATATTTAATTAGACTTAATCTCAGTCTATTAGTTTAATCAAATTAAGTTAATTAGCAATCCAATTGCTAATCGATCTTTCTATAATACTTGCACTAGGTTAAACACCAATCGTATTGATTGTTTAACCCTAGAACTATTCTTAATCATTGATCAACCATCCGATTAGATCATAAGCTCTAATGTGTGTGACCTTATAGGTCCGAACCTAAGCTGATAGCATAGGAATAAATTTTTGTACCAATCGAAGTGACCATCTAGCAATGATATTCGACGGTCGGATAGGTTGAAGGTGTAGAACACCATCCTTAGAATCCATGCGGATATAGTTTCCATATAATTCATCTCCTTGACCACCATGCTTGTAGGACATATCAAAGTTCAACTATCAACTCTGATCAGATTGTCCATATTGTATTTCAAAATACCAAATCTATTTGATGGATTATCTTGGCCAAGGTTTTACTATATTAAAATACAGTGATACATTCTTCTCCAACTCTTGGAGTGGTCAATTCCATTTTGATCATACTTCGATTTCGCAAGTACTTGACTGTGTCTAGAAGCCTTTCGTTGCTGAATTAGAAATTCAGTTAGTTCGATACCAAAGCATAGTGAGTTGCTTGTAAGTCATTGAGATGATCTCAAGTCTAAGGGATACTTATATCTATATCCCATCAGAGACATTCTTGACAACAGAATACTCTAGAGTTGGTCACGTTCAATGACGATGTACCCATACATCTCATCTATATGCCATACCAGTATCTCCACACATCTTGGTTAAGAGGACAACCAACTTATATGGCATATAGAGATCTATGCTCGATAGATGCTGTCGTCCTAATTAATAGCCTATCATTTGGTCATGAACAAATTTAAGGACTAATCGATAAATCCTCTCTTTATCAAAACTAAATAGTCCTAAGGACTTCATCACAATAATGGAGTTCATTAGAAGATGTAAACTTGTGATGAAAAAAGATGTCAAAATATTTTTTATTAATTAATAAATTAATTATAATTATAAAATAGCTCAACTGTCAATAGGCTGACAATTGGCTTTGAGACACAATTTTCAACAACTCCCACTTATCCTAAAGCCACTCGGCACAGTATGTAATACCCATCTTTGACTTATGGTAGTCAAACTTCTTGATTGCCAGGGCTTTAGTGAAGGAGTTGGCTAGGTTCTCCTTTTTGTCGATCTTCTGAAGGTCGACATCACCACGATCCATAATCTCATGGATCAAATGAAAGTGGTGCAGAATGTGCTTTGTCTGCTGGTGTGCCTTCGGTTTCTTTGCTTGAGCTATGGCATCAGTGCTGTCGTAGTAGAGCAAGACTGGACCATCAATGGAAGGTGCTACTCCGAGGTCGATGATGAACTTTCTCAGCCACACAACTTTCTTTGCTGCATCTGATGCTGCCATGTACTCTACTTCACAAACAGAGTCAGCCGCTGTATGTTGCTTGAAACTTTTTTAGCAGATGGCTCCACCATTTAGAGTAAAGATATACCCCGATACACTTTTACTGTCATTATGATCAGATTAAAAGTTAGAGTCTGTAAACCCCACAAGCTTCAAATCTGACTCACCATAAACTAACCATTGGTTCTTAGTATTTCTTAAATACTTAAGGATGGTTTTAACCACCTTTTAGTGATTTTTTTTAGGATCAGACTGGCATCTACTCACTACTCTTAGTGAGTATGCCACGTCTGGTCTCATACATGTCATTGTATACATAATAGATCCCACTATCGAAACATATGAAATTCTACTCATACGCTCTCTCTCTTTAGGAGTTGTTGGATAATCCTTCTTAGAGAAAGAAATTTTTTGGTCCATCGGGAGATAGCCCTTTTTAAAATTCTCCATGCTGAACCTCTTTAGCACAGTTTCTATATACGTGAACTAGGATATACCAAGCATCCTTTTAGATCTATCCCTATAGATCTTCATTCCTAGAATATAGGACGCTTCACCTAAGTCCTTTATAGAGAACTGTGATGACAACCAAACTTTTATTTCTTATAGTGCGGGGATATCATTCCCGATTAAGAGAATATCGTCCACATACAAAATAAGAAATATCACTGCTGGATCATTTGCCCATTTATAAATGCAGGATTCTTCTCCATTCTTATTGAAGCCATACATTTTGATTACTTTATCAAAATGCATGTTCTAACTCCGAGATGCCTGCTTCAATTCATAAATGGATCTCTGAAGCTTGCATACCTTGGACTCATCTATGGATGTGAACTCTTCAGATTGTATCATATACACCTCTTCGGTCAGCTCTCCATTTAGGAAAGCTATCTTTACATCCATCTGCTAGATCTCATAGTCCAGATGGGCAGCAATGGCAAGTATGATCCGAATGGACTTGAGCATTATCACAGGGAAGGATGTCTCATCATAGTCAATACCATAACGTTGACGATATCCCTTAGCAACTAGATGAGCTTTATAGGTCTCTACCTTTCCGTCTGCTCCCGTCTTCCTTTTGAAGACCCATTTACATCCAATGGGTTTAACCCCTTCAGGTGGGTCAACTAATTTCGATACATTATTGACCTTCATGGAATCCATTTCGGATCTCATGGCTTCTAGTCATTTCTCAGAGTTGGATCTCTGCATCGTATCCATATAAGTGATCAGATTCTCATCATTCTCATCGTGTTTGATGGGATCACCATCCTGGATCAAGAATCCATGGTATCTATCCGGATGGTGGGGTACTCTATGGATAAATGCATAAAAATTAAATATAAATAGATTAATTTATATATTAAATTAACTTATTTAATTAAAATTGATATTTTTATGCAGTGTTTTGAATGAAAGCATGTGCCAACATGAAGAGCAAGCTTTCAGGATTCCAACGGTACGATCGGAACTGAAATCGAAGGTCAAACAAAGTCAGAAGACTAGTTCTTGCATGGATTTCAAAGCAGTCATCTCTAACCTTCAATCTTCAACCTCCATGACTGTTGGTCCATGGAATAAGACCATGGACCATAGGCCAATCCGACTGTTCGATCATCTCCAAAAAATCATCATTTGCTCTCGCCGTTGTTGGAAACTTGCTGCCAGCACCTCGCCTCCATCCATCTTGCCGATCGCCAGAAAAAATTTAAGAAAGGGATAGTTTCTTTTCTTTCAACATTTCAATCGTCGCCACCTTGTCGGAATCCATCGAAGATGCTGGAAAAAGCCACCCTTTCCCTTTTCTTCTCTGCATCCGACCAAGCAATGGTCGTCGGAGTTGATTGAAAGTTTACCAAGCCGATCGATCGAACGCCCAAGCTCCATTGCTCACGGTCAAGATCCTTCATCGTCGCCACTCGCAAGGAATCGACGCTCATTGAAACTACCTCCCATGCACCACCACAGCCCTCCTCCTTATTCTAAGGAATCGGCATGCCTGAGAGCACCACCCCATGGCTCCCCTCTTCATCTTTGTGCCGCTGCCCAACTCCGCCACAGCTGTCCTCCCCTATGCTACGGAACCCCTCTTTTAATGCCACTGTGCCGCCCCATCCTCTTGTCCAGATGGATTATCTCCCAACAGCGTAGCCACCTCCCTTATGTTTGATTGTTGGGTGCTTGAGTTGTTCAAAAGAAGAAAGTTACAGATAACTTTGAGAAAATAGAAGCGGGTGCGATGCGATGATCCAGTGGATAGCTCTGAGAAAACAGAAGTCGTTGAAGCAGATTGAGATGGGAAACCAACTCTATTTTTATGCGGGGCCGATGAGCTCTCCTTCACTTATGAAAAAAAAAAAGAATGGAGAGGAGGGGGATTTTTTTTTCTCTGAGAAGTATTTTCCAACCCATCTACTTCCTTCTTCTTATCCTTCAAAAAGAGAGAAAGCTAGAGTTATTTAGTCCCCTGTTAATGGCTTAAAGTTATTTAGTTCATTTCTTTTGTAACTCCAAGCCCCTGTCAATGGCTTAGGAGTTAAATAGTATGTCATTAAGATTATTTAATTTTTCTAGCAATAAATTTTTATTTTTATTTTAATTCCAACATTAGGTTAGTTTATATTCATGCTATTTAAATTATGCAATTAAATTTTTGCTATTGGGCTAGTTTAAATTTTTGCATATATTAAAAAAAATTAGAAATATGAATTTTGGCTAGTAGTGTAGGAATTTAGTTTTTACTTTTAAATTTATTTTCAAATTTTAATCTAAATAATGTCTAGTTAAGCAAACCCCTAGGGTTGGCGATGAAGCTCGATCTTGATTAGAAGTCTTTCTAAGGATCTTTTCTTAAGCTTTCAATTTTTAAGAAGCCATTCTTTCTTTTAAACTTCTTACCAAGAGACTTGATGAATTATTATTGGGTTTCAATCCCTTTGTAATTCATACTTGATTCAGTGTAAGAAGGATGAAGAGAGAAGGCTCAACAATACTTATATTCTATGCTTTTCTTCTTTGTAAAACTTTGATGGGTTATAGTTGAGTTTTAATCTCTTCATCCTTCTTGCACTGAATCAAGTATGAATTACAAAGGAATTGAAATCCAATAATAATTCATCAAGTCTCTTGGTAAGAAGTTTAAAAGAAAGAATGACTTCTTAAAAGTTAAAAGCTTAAGAAAAGATCCTTAGAAAGACTTCTAATCAAGATATAGCTTCATTGCCAACCCTAGGGGTTTGCTTAACAAGACATTATTTAGATTAAAATTTGCAAATAAATTTAAAAGTAAAAACTAAATTCCTACACTACTAGCTAGAATTCATATTTCTAATTTTTTTAATATATGCAGAAATTTAAACTAGCCCAATAGCAAAAATTTAATTGCATAATTTAAATAGCATGAATATAAACTAACCTAATGCTGGAATTAAAATTAAAATAAAAATTTATTGCTAGAAAAATTAAACAATCTTAATGACATACTATTTAACTCCTAAGCCATTGATAGGGGCTTGGAGTTACAAAAGAAATAAACTAAATATCTCTAAGCCATTGACAGGGGCTTGGAGTTACAAAAGAAATAAACTAAATAACTCTAGCTTTCTCTCTTTTTGAAGGACAAGAAGAAGGAAGTAGATGGGTTGGAAAATACTTCTCGAAAAAAAAAAGTCCCCCCTTCTCCATTCTTTTTTTTTTATAGGCAAAGAAGAGCGCGTCGGTTCCACGTAAAAACAGAGTTGGTTTCCCATCTCAATCTGCTTCAACGACTTCTATTTTCTTAGAGCTATCCGCTGGATTGTCGCTTCACACTCGCTTCTATTTTCTCAGAGTTATCCATAACTTTCTTCTTTCGGACAACTCAAACACCCAACAATCAAACAGAAGGGAGGTGGCTACGTTGTTGGGAGACAATCCATCTGGACATAAGGATGGGGCGACACGATGGCATGGAGATAAGGGTTCCATAGCACAGGGGAGGATGGCTGTGGTGGAGTTGGGCAGCAGCATAGAGATGAAGAGGGGAGCCATGGGGTGGTGCTCTCGGGCATGCCGGTTCCTTAAAATAAGGAGGAGGGCTGTGGCGGTGCATGGGAGGTGGTTCCGACGAGCGTCAACTCTATGCGAGCGGCGACGATGAAGGATCTTGACTGTGAGCAATGGAGCTTGGGCGTTCGATCAATCGGCTTGGTGAACTTTCAATCAACTCCAGCGACTGTTGCTTGGTTGGATGCAGAGAAGAAAGGGGAAAGGGTGGCTTTTTCCAGCATCTTCAATGGATTCCGGTGAGGTGGCGATGGTTGAAATGTTGAAAGAAAAGAAACTGTCCCTTTCTTGAATTTTTTCTAACGATCGACAAGATGGATGGAGGCGAGGTGCTGGCAGCAAGTTTTCGACAATGATGAGAGCAAATGATGATTTTTTGGAGATGATCGAATGGTCGGATTGGCCTATGGTCTATGGCCCTATTCTGTGGACCAACAGTCATGGAGGTTGATGGTTAGGGATGACTGCTTTGAAATCCATGTAAGAACTGGTCTTCTGACTTCGTTTGACCTTCGATTTCAGTTTCGATCATACCGTTGGAATCCTGAAAGCCTGCTCTTCGTGTTGGCACGTGCTTTCATTCTAAATACTATATAAAAATATTAATTTTAATTAAATAAGTTAATTTGATATATTAATTAATCCACTTATATTTAATTTTTATGCATTTATCACTCCTCCGAACTTGAATCTTACTCGTCCTCGAGTAAAGATAATTTAAGAAAGGCTACCAAAAACTTCTAATATCATACACAAGTGTACTAGACTTAAAGGTTGTTCTCATATCCTTTTTATAAGTAGAAGATTTACCATTAGATAGTAGATGAAACAGATCATTGGGATATTAATAGCCTCAAGTAAATTAGTGAAGTGCAAACTCATTTTTCAAGGATAATTCTTGACCAACTCCTACTGTTATTTTTGAATCCTCTACTCCATTGGAGTGATGAGATATTATTTTTATGCAAGTAAGTTCCTCTTATTATTATTATTATTATTATTATTATTATTATTATTATTATTATTATTATTATTTGAATGTACAGATCTTGCAATGCCTTAATCTCTTAAGCTTTCTATCTGACTCTTGTAACAAGTTTTCGACCAATATCTTCCAGACCAGTTGACCTTAGGGTACTAGGTGTAGAGCACCCCTCAGGCTTACTGGCTTGAGTCAGAAAGGCTACAGATCAAAGCTAGCTGTATAGCAAAGTTTCTTCATACCTTCACTTTTTGACGCGAGACTCAATGCTTACTTAGACGAGGAGGCCCGGTTACTCGGTGAAATAATGCTTAAAATTTACTTTTATTATCTTTTTTTTAATTTAATTTTATTTTTTTAATTATTATTATAATAAAGGGAACTTTGCATTTACTAATACCTACACATATCTAAGAAATAGATTCTTCTTTGATGCAAATAGGAGGGTTGGAATTATCCAAAAACTGATTTCATTCTTACTTGCCCTCTTTACTTGAGTCTATTAATATTTTGCCCCTCATCATTTCATAAATCATCTAGACTGTTCAATCAATTACTTATCAAAAGTGTGTGATTTAACCTAAGTCCAAAATTGATAAGTGTAAGATTAAGAAGGTAAGGGTAGCATCCAATTATTTACTTATTTTGCTTATTATTCCCCCAAGAAAATAATTTCTAATTATAAGCATGATATGGTATAAAAAAAATGAGGACACCTGAGGAAGAATTTTCTTGAGCTCTCCCTCCAACTTAGCCAATGGAGCTTATTTGATCTAATAATGCTAAAAAGAAAAACTAATTAGAAAGAAAGAAGCTGGGTTGCCACCCAGAAGTGCTAACTTTAAAGTCTTTAGCTAGACTAAACAATGATAACAGACTAACCGAGAGATGTTAGTTCATAAAGAACCATGGCTTCCTCCATAGATTCAGTAGGCAATTCCAAGAACGGTTTTAATTGTTGACCATTAACTTTGAAAGTAACACCATTACTTGGATTTTTAATTTCTTTAACCATGAAAGGTCCTGTCCATCTAGACCTCAGCTTTCCAGAAAAAAGATGTAACCTCGAATTATATAATAAAACTTTTTGCCCAAGAGTAAAAGATTTCCTATGAATTGCTTGATCATGAAATACTTTCATCCATTCCTTGTATACCATGGCATTCTCATAAGCTTCATTTCTTAGTTCTTCTAATTCATTTATCTGAAGCTTCCTATGGGTTCCAGCTACGTCAAGGTCCATATTTAATTTCTTTATTGCCCACATGGCTTTATGTTCTAACTTAATAGGCAAGTGACATGATTTTCCAAACACAATCCTATAAGGAGACATTCCTAGATTTATCTTGTAGGCGGTGCGGTATACCCAAAGTGCATCAACTAATTTCATAGACCAATCCTTTCTATTGGCATTAACAGTTTTCTCTAAGATTTGTTTGATTTATCCATTGGACACTTCTACTTGCCCGCTTGTTTGAGGATGATATGGTGTGGCCAACTTATAGATAACATTATATTTTTTTATTAGAGTGGCAAAGGGTTGATTGCAAAAATGTATTCTCCGATCATTAGTGATTGCTCTAGGGATACCAAAGCAAGAGAGAATATTTTTCTTGAGAAATTTAATGACCACTTTGCTATCATTGGATTTACATGGAATAGCTTCTACCCATTAGGAAACATAATCAACAGCCACTAAGATATACTCATTTTTGAAGAAATTTGAAAATGGTCCCATAAAATCAATTCCCCAAACATCAAAAATTTCAACTATCGAGATTGGATTGAGTGGCATCATATCTTTCTTTGTAATTCAACCCATTTGTTGGCATCGATCACAACTTTTGTAGTACATATATGCATCATTAAATAAATTAGGCCAATAAAATCCACATTGAAGTACTTTGGCAGTAGTCTTCTTGGATGTGAAATGACCACCACATGCTTGGTTATGGCAAAATGGTAGAATACTTTTAACCTCATTATCTGGGACACACCTCCTAATGATCAGATCAGGACACTGTTTAAATAGATATGGATCATCCCAAATGAAATACTTTACTTAAAAAAAAAATTTATGTTTATGCTGACTAGTCTAATGAGAAGGCATTACCAATGGCTAAATAATTCACAATATCTGCATACCAAGGTTCAGTGAACACCGACATAAGTTGTTCATCTAAAAAATACTCATTGATAGGTGATTCGTTAGATGGCACAACTATGATTCGGGACAAGTGATCAGCAACTGTATTCTCTGACCCTTTCTTGTCTTTAATTTTCAGGTCAAATTCTTGAAGGAGCAAGATCCATCGAATTAAACGTGCCTTAGCATCTTTCTTTGCTAGGAGATATCTAATGGCTGAGTGATTAGTATAGATAATAACATGGGATTCAACCAAATAGATCTAAATTTCTCTAAGGCAAAGACAACGGCTAAGAACTCCTTAGTAGTGGTATAATTTAGCTGTGCATCATTTAAAGTTTTACTGACAATAAATAACTCTCGATAGCTTGTTGATTCTTTGACCTAAGACTGCACCTATAGCATGATCAGATGCATCGCACATGAGTTTGAAAGGTTCGGTCTAGATAGGTGGATGAATGATGAGAGCTGAAATGAGTACCTTTTTAAAGAATTCAAAAGATTCAAGGCACTTAGAAGTAAACTCAAATTTTGCTTCTTTTGCTAACAAATTCGTCAAAGGGCGAGCTACTTTGCTAAAATCAGGTATGAACCTTCTATAAAATCCAGCATGTCCTAAGAATGAACGAATTTCTTTAACAATCTTGGGTGGTGGAGGACTTGCAATCAGATCAACTTTGGCCTTATCAACTTCTATTCCCCCTTTTGAAACAACATGGCCAAGAACTATACCTTCTCTAACAATGAATTGACATTTTTCCCAATTAAGAACTAAATGCTTCTCTTACATCTTCCTAGGACTATTCTTAGATGGTTTAAACATTTGGAGAAGGTAGGACCAAACACAGAAAAGTCATCCATAAAAATTTCTAAAAATTGTTCAATCATATCGAAAAAAATGCTGATCATACATCTCTAGAAGGTTGCTAGAGCTTTACATAGTCCAAAGGGCATGCGCCTATAAGCAAAGATTCCGAATGGACGAGTGAATGTGGTCTTTTTCTGATCTTTAGGGGCTATGGGGATCTGGTTATAACTGGAATATCTATCAAAAAAATAATAAAACTCTTGTCCGACTAACTTTTCTAACATCTGGTCAATAAATAGCAAAGAAAAGTGATCTTTTTTTATTGTAGCATTCAGTTTTCTATAGTCAATATAGACCCTCCATCTCATTTGGGTTCTAGTTGGGATAAGTTCATTGGCTTCATTTTGGACCACTGTTACCCCAGATTTTTTTGGTACTACTTGTACAGGACTTACCCAAGAACTATCAGAAATGGAATAAATAATTTCATTATCCAACAACTTCAAAATTTCTTTCTTGACTACATCCTTCATGGCTAGGTTCAATCTTCTTTGGGCATCTCGAGTTGGTTTAGCCTCTTCCTCTAGGTGTATCCTATGTTGAACTATGGAAGGACTTATTCCTTTAATGCCTACCATGGTCCAGCCTATTGCTTCTCGATTTTCTCTTAAGACCACTAATAATTCCTTCTCTTGGTTAGGATTTAGGTATGATGCAATAATTACAGGCAAGGTTTTCTCTAGACCTAAATATACATACTTGAGGTGCTTAGGGAGGGGTTTCATTTCTAACTTGGGTGCCTCTTTTGATAACTCAGGTGATGGTTCAGTCATTTCTATGAGTGGTTCAGTGGGAGGCTCCCATCTCTGGCCATTTTTATTATCTTCAAGTATTTTATCTAGGTTCTCATATTCATGGGTTGGCTAGATACTAGATTCAAGATCGACTTCCTCATCGCTAATGTCTATGGGTTCATAAATTTTATCTTGGACTACACTTACATTAGCATGCTTGGTAGATTCTTGTTTCAAATTAAAAATATTCAGCTTGATAGTCATGTTTCCAAAAGATAGCTTCATAAGTCCATTCCGACAATTGATTTCAGCATTAGCAGTAGCGAGGAATGGTCTTCCTAAAATCACTGGGATGTGACCCTTAGGATTTGATATTGGTTCAGTCTCCAAAATAATAAAATCTATAAGGAAGATAAAATTGCCAACCTTGATTAACATATCTTCTACCATTTCCTTAGGGATCCTAAAAGATTGGTCTGCTAATTGTAATATGATTCCTGTTGGCTGAAGTTTTTCCAATCCTAATTGCTCATAAACTGAATAGGGCAAAATATTTACACTAGCCCCTAAATCAAGCAAGGCCTTCTTAATGTGGGTTTCTCCTATGACATATAAAATTGTTGGAGAACCTGGGTCCTTGTATTTTATGGGCATATGACTTAACAAGTATGAACTCACACTATTGCTAAGAAAGCTCTCTTTGGTATATTGGTGGTCTTTTTCTTGGTACAAAGGTCTTTTAAGAACTTGGCATAAGTCGGAACCTGTTGAATCATGTCTAGTAGAGAGATATTTATCTGAACTTGCTTAAATACCTCTAACATTTTGTCTAAATGTTTTGATTGTTTATTAGATCTTAATCGATTTGAAAAAGAAGGTCTAGAGATTGTGGGCATCGGGTTTGGTGCACTATCGGTTTCAGGAGCTTGAGTTTGTAAGGTAGATTGTTCATTGGGTGGCTCAACAGGCTTAGCACTCAAGTCTTCTCTAGTGTCAGATGTATCTATCTTATTGTTCACTTATTTTCTTGATCTCAAGAAATGAATAGCATTAACTTGATTAACCTGGTTTCTTTGGGATGGTCTACCATTTTGATTTTTTGGGTTGGTCTCAGGTTGGCTAGGTATCCTACCTCGCTTACGTTCACTTATAGTGGATGCTAGCTGACCCACTTGCATTTCCAAATGGGCTATGGCCTGGGAATTTGAATTCAGAAGTTGTCCCATGGTTTGCATGAAATTACTTAAGGTGGCATTGGTGTCAGCATTAGATTTGACTAGGGCTTCCAGGCTTTTCTCTAAAGAATTAAGTTTCTTTTCATTAAAGCCTGGTGGTGGCAAAGTGTTCATTATAGGATTAGGCCTTGGGTTCTACTGATTTAAACTTGGATCCCCTATATTTGGATTTTGTGACCATGAGAAATTTGGATGATTCCTCCATCCCAGGTTATAAGTAGGTGCATAAGGATTGTTCAATGGTCTCTGATATGTGACATTCACCTATGCATATCCATTATCTATTGGGTTCATCAGGAGGGAACATTCCTCAAGGACATGGTTTGATGCATTACACCTATTGCACATGGGTGCAAACACTTGGTTTACTTTGGCTGGTCTCTGAAGTTCTAAGGTCTCTAACCTACGTGTCAATGTTGTAATTTTGGCTTCTATGGCTAGGGAGGTTTGAATTTGGTGTATTCCACCTCTTAAAGGTATGGATTTTTCTGGTTTCCTAATTATTTCTCATTGTAAACTTTTCTCGGCTAGGTTTTCTAAAAATTGCCAGGCTTCATTTAGTTCTTTGTACATAAATTATCCCTGGCATATGGATTCTAACATGGTTCAAAAATTTGAATCTAACCCTTCATAAATTATTTAGCATAGCCTCCAAGTTTCTATTCCATGGTGTGGACATTGGCTCAAGAGGTTTTTGAATTGGTCGAAGTATTTTCAGAATGATTCACCAGCTAGTTGATAGAATTGGTTTATTTCATTTCTAATTCTAGCTTTTTTATGATGAGAAAAATATTTTTTCAAGAATATTCTCACAAAGCCCTCTCAGGTCATGATAGATTGATTTGGAAGACTATAAAGCCACTTTTTGGCATTATCTTTAAGGACAAAATTGATTAATCTTAGTTTGATTTCGTCCTCTAATAATTATTGTAGTTGCATGGTTGCACAGACCTCTTCAAATTTCCTCATGAATATATATGCATCCTCTATTCTCATGAATTTTGAAAGCATGTTAATAATTTGAGGTTTGATTTCAAAATTATTTGCTGTGAGTTGGGGCAGCCTGATGCAAGAGGGTTGGACGGAACCTACTGGATAACATAAGTCCTTAAGGGTTTGAGGCTGAGGCTGATTTGCTAAATCCATTATGGATGTTGAGGTTGTAGGATCTGAAATAGGAACTAAATCGATTTTGACTAGTCGACCTGAAATCCTTCTCCATATGGGTGTTGGAGAATTCACTATATTCTCAATGTCCTCAATCTTTTTTTTTAAATTAATTCAACCTTTTCATACTCTCGGACAACCATGCAACATAACTTTTCGTTATGCCAGGGCAACCTTATGTTAGGGCAATCGAGATTGGAATTACCTAAAGTAAAAATTTTATTTACAAACAAGTTTCAAATAAATTAATCCTAACTTAAGATCAGCCTAGACCTAGACAGCTCCTAACTATTCCAAGTCAACCTTGGAGCACTCCAAGTTCAACCAATTCACTAAATTGGCTAGGTGAGTGTAAGATTGGCGGGGGTCCCTCCGTTGCTTTCCTTAGACACCAATTAGATTGGCCAGGTCAGCGAACGAAACTAATTTAAGAACCACCTTTCTTCGGGACTTAAATCCTGAACCACTTTCCTAGACATCAATTCAATGATTGAATCTAGCTTGGTATAACTCTTAGGTGTACTTATCCTAATGAGCTCGGATGTCCCTAGAGTCGGTGTCTAATTGATTTTATTTAGAGGCTTGGGTTAATGCAAATGAAGGAGTCTTGTTTGTGGGCTAAGGGTAATGAGGTCCCCACCTTATCTTGTTTAGGTTTGTGCCCTTAAAGTGATTTAAGAATGCTATGCACAAATAAAAAGAGATCAAACAAATTTAAAGGAAGAACTAAACTAAACTAAAATTATGATAAAATTGCTAATAGAATAATTTAAACTACGTACCTAGCTTCCAGCACTCACCAACTTAAAATAGATCAAATTAAAGCAAGAATTTAAAATATAATTTAAAACAAACCAGCTTTCCCCGACAACGGCACTAAAAATTTGTTGTTTACTTTTGAAGTTATAACCACAAGAGCATGGTGTGTAGAATAGCACGACCAGTGAGTATGGATCGATCCCACAAGAAAATGGTGTTTAAACTATGTCTAAACCCCTATTCAGGCAAGGTTCAACAAGAATGGTCATAAGTTAATTAAATAAAGAGTAATTTAGAAATAAGTAATGTAAAAGTCTAAGGTTTTTGAATCCGCTAAACCAACATTTTATAAAATCTTTCTAATGATCTTCCTAATGATATCCTCCAAATTTCTTCCTTTGTATCAAGCAAGTATGGATTATAAAGAGATTAAAACTCAACTATAACCCATCAAAGTTTTACAAGGAAGAAAAGCATAGAATATAAGTATTGTTGAGCCTTCTCTCTTCATCCTTCTTGCACTGAATCAAGTATGAATTACAAAGGGATTGAAACCCAATAATAATTCATCAAGTCTCTTGGGAAGAAGTTTAAAAGAAAGAATGACTTCTTAAAAATTGAAAGCTTAAGAAAAGATCCTTAGAAAGACTTCTAATCAAGATCTAGCTTCATCGCCAACCCTAGGGGTTTGCTTAACTAAAAATTATTTAGATTAAAATTTAAAAATAAATTTAAAAGTAAAAACTAAATTCCTACACTACTAGCCAGAATTCATATTTCTAATTTTTTTTAATATATGCAAAAATTTAAACTAGCCCAATAGCAAAAATTTAATTGTATAATTTAAATAGCATGAATATAAACTAACCTAATGCTGGAATTAAAATTAAATCAAAAATTTATTTCTAGAAAAATTAAACAATCTTAATGACATACTATTTAACTCCTAAGCCATTGACAAGGGCTTGGAGTTACAAAAGAAATAAACTAAATAACTCTAAGCCATTGACGGGGGCTTAGAGTTACAAAAGAAATAAATTAAATAACTCTAGCTTTCTCTCTTTTTGAAGGATAAGAAGAAGGAAGTAGATGGGTTGAAAAATACTTCTCGAAAAAAAAAATGCCCTCCTCTCCGTTCTTTTTTTTTTTATAGGCAAAGGAGAGTGCGTCGGCTCCGCGTAAAAATAGAGTTGGTTTCCCATCTTAATCTGCTTCAATGACTTCTATTTTGTCAAAGCTATCCGCTGGATTATCGCATTGCACCAGCTTCTGTTTTCTCAAAGTTATCCATAACTTTCTTCTTTTGGACAACTCAAGCATCTGATAATCAAATAGAAGGAAGGTGGCCACGCTATTGGGAGACAATCCGTCTGGACACGAGGATGGGGCGGCACGGTGGCATGGAGAGAGGGGTTCCGTAGCACAGGGGAGGATGACTATGGCAGAGTTAGGCAGCAGCACAGAGATGAAGAGGGGAGCCATGGGGTGGTGCTCTCGGGCATGCTGGTTCCTTAGAACAAGGAGAAGGGCTATGGCGGTGCATGGGAGGTGGTTCTGACGAGCGTCGACTCTGTGCGAGCGGTGACGATGAAGGATCTTGATCATGAGCAATGGAGCTTGGGTGTTCGATCAGTCGGCTTGGTGAACTTTCAATCAACTCCGACGATCATTGCTTGGTTGGATGTAGAGAAGAAAGAGGAAGGGCGGCTTTTTCCAGCATCTTCGATGGATTTAGGTGAGGTGGCGATGGTTGAAACATTGAAAGAAAAGAAACTATCCCTTTCTTGAATTTTTTCTAGCGATCGACAAGGTGGATGGAGGCGAGGTGCTGGCAGCAAGTTCTCGACAACGGTGAGAGCAAATGATAATTTTTCGGAGATGATCGAATGGTCGAAATGGCCTATGGTCCATGGCCCTATTCCGTGGACCAACAGTCATGGAGGTTGGAGGTTGAAGGTTGAAGGTTAGGGATGACTGCTTTGAAATCCATGAAAGAACTAGTCTTCTGACTTCGTTTGACCTTCGATTTTAGTTCTGATCATACCGTTGGAATTCTGGAAGCCTGCTCTTCGTGTTGGCACGCGCTTTCATTCAAAATATTGCATAAAAGTATCAATTTTAATTAAATAAGTTAATTTAATATATAAATTAATCCACTTATATTTAATTTTTATGCATTTATCATCTACCGAATTGCCTTAATAGTGCGGGTTCACTAGGCTTCGGATCTGATCTGATCAAATCCAACTTAGGTTCAACATTCTGTATCGGACTTTCTACCATTAAACTTTATCAAGTTCAACCTTAGAGACAATAGTTCCTTCATCAAGAAACTTCTTTTCCAAAAAGGTTGCCTTAAAGTTGACGAACATCTTTTGTTCATCAGCATGGTAGAAATAGTATCCTTTGATCTCTTTTGGGTATCCTATGAATATATACTTGTTAGACCTAGGTTCAAGTTTGTCTGTAACTAACCATTTGACATAAGCCGAGCACCATCAAATCCTAAGGCATGAAAGTGCTGGCTTACGTCCTGTCCATATCTCATATGGAGTTTTAACTACAGACTTACTTAGAATCCTATTTAATAGATAACAAGCCAATTCGAGTGCATATCTCTATAAGGATATCGGCAAGCTAGCAAATCCCATCATGGATCGGACTATATCTAACAGAGTTCGATTCCTCCTTTTAGACATACCATTATGCTGTAGTATTCCAAAAGGAGTCCATTGGGAGAGAATTCCATTTCCTCCTAGATATATGAGAAACTCACCAGAAAGGTATTCTCCTCCTCGGTCAGATCGAAGAGTTTTAATACTCTTTTCAGTTTGTTTTTCTACTTTACTTCGAAATCGTTTGAACATTTCAAAAGAATCCGACTTATGTTTCATCAGATAGACATATCCATATCTGGATAGATCATCTGTGAAAATGATAAAGTAGACATATCCACCTCTAGTATTTGTGCTCATTGGTCCACATACATCAGTATGTACTAGACCTAAGAGCTCATCGGCTCTCTCACCTTTTTCAGTAAAAAGTGAATTGATCATTTTACCAAAAAGACATGACTCACAGGTTGGAAGTGATTCACAATTATTGACTTCGAGGATTCCCTCTTGAGTCAACCTATTTATCCTGTTCTTATTTATATGACCTAGCCTACAGTGCCATAAGTAGATATCTGATATACTATCTAATCTAGGATACTTGTCGGTAGAATAGACTATATTAATAGATTGTGATAACATATATACACCATTGTTCAATTATCCATAAAAAAGCAGTAACACCATTCACAATGACATTACAAACTCATTTCTTTATTGAAATTTCATAATTGTTCATGGTCAAAAGGCCTACAGAAATGATATTTAAAAAGAAACTAGGATAGAAATGACAATCACTAAGAACAACGGTATGAGATTCAAATATAAGTTTCAAAATTCATAAAGCTAGAACTAGAACTGATCTTCCATCTCCAACATTTAGGAATCTCTCACCTTGATTGAATCTTCTATTGACCTACAACCCCTGCAACGAATTGCAAATATGGCAAGAGCTATCAATATCCAATATACAGTCAGTAATATCATAAATAGAGAAATTGCAAGAAGTTATCTTATAAATACCTTGTCCAGCAATAGCTTGCTTCTTTCTCTACTTGTTCGGGTCTAGGAAGGCAATGTACTGAGGATAGTTCCTCTTTAAGTGCCCCTGCTTCTTGCAAAAGAAGCATTCAGCTCGACTCTTATTGGACTTGATCTTCCTGGTCTGGCCCTGCACTGATGTCCTAGTTTAAACTTGCACCTTCTTTATTTTCTTCTTCTTATTCTTCTTTCCTTTTCCAAAGGATCGAGAACGAGCAGACGAACCTCCCACTAAGTTCACCAACTCCTTATGAAGTTGGTGATCCTTCTCAAAGTTTTGAAGTAACCCCAGTAACCCGTGGTAGTCCACTTCAGGCTTTGACATTCTATAATGTGTAAGGAATGGGAGATAAGACTTGGGTAGCGAGTTCAGTATTGCATCTTTTCCAAGTTGTTTGTGCAAGAGAAAGCCGAGCTTGCTCAAGTGCTCTATCAGCTCGATCATGTACAATACATGATCAGTGACAGAGGCACCATCCCGCATTCTAGCATTGAAGATGGCACAACCAGTCTTGTGCCTCTCAACGTCATCGGATGTGCCAAAAGAATCCTCCAACACTTGGAGCATTTCATTTGGCTGAGCTATCTCAAACTTTTGACTGAACTCATCGCTCATCGTAGCTAGCATAATGTAGTGTACCGTGGTTCGATCACTAAGCCACTTCTGATAAGTATCTTTGACTGTTCCACGTGCATTGGCAGCTGGCTCCTCAGGTGCAGGATCTGTCAGCACATATAGGATCCGTTCATGCTTCAGGATAATCTTCAACTTTCGGTACCAGCTACCGAAGTTGGATCCCACCTAGTTATCATTGTCCAACAATGATCGGAGTGATAGAGAAGTAGCCATGTTTGCACAAAAGAAAATCAAAATCTAATTAGTAATTGATTCATTAAACCTAAAGATTTGAACTTCAATCAAAAGATTTCTCCCACTATTTTGTTCGAATTGGTAGCCTCTACCTCCAATTCGATGAATTACTCTAATTCCTTAGTAGGTATTAGAATTCACATAGACCGTACACAAGTCCAACTTTGGTTGGCCCACCCATGTACATCTAAGGACAGGTTCATAACCAATTATTTCTCTAAATAATTTTTAGTAATTAAATTTTGCCCCAGGTCCTGATCAGTTAGCTTTGGCCTTCTCAGAAAAGAGTCTAGTTAGATCCAACCATTAACATGACCATACTTGGCCCATCCAACCAATGAATGATCAGGTCCAACTTTGGTTGGCCCACCTGACCATCATTTAGAAAGATGTATCCAAGAGATTATATAATAAATGATAATTCCATCAACTGATAAGCACCATGCCTTTGGGCCTCCAATGATTATCCAACTGATGGACACATTATCATCTACTTTAATGGGAGGCTATGATCTAGTTATCATATAACTATTTTATTTTAGAGACCTAATAATTTTAGAAAATTTATTTTTAGAAGTGAGTAGGTTAGATTTACCAGCTTGTCATGATCCTCCCACTAACTTCACCAAGTCAGCTTAAGGGAGATCATTAATAGGCTGGTCTAGGAGCACCTAAATTAGTCAAACTGATTTGCCTAGCTGACATGGGTTAGCTCGAATAGTCAAGCGATCCGATCAAAACATAATCTCACTAAGAGTCCAGACAAGTTCGATCAGTGGAAGGGTCTGCCAGACTTGCCTTAAACACTATCAGAAATGATCAGGTAAGCGAGCTGCCAATTAAAAACCACTGGTCTAGTTTACCTTAGACACCAATTGATTTAATTAGTTTCAATTAGATCAACCTAATAGTTCATGCTAGACCGCATAGCCAAGAATCAAGTCCATCTTGGGTCTTGTTAAAGACATGGATTTGACCAACTACAACTATTGTAATTGATCTAGAGAATCCTTGACCTAATCTAAGACAACAGTTGATTAGATTTAGTCAATTCTCTAATTAACTCCATTCTTTAATCTAACCCTAGGTCTAACCCAATTAATGGACCTAATCCCCACTAATCCATTTAACCTAATGTGTTATGATTTGTGTCTTAGGATCTTCAATTCACAATCCTAGATCCTAATCAATCAACTTCTTAATTCTTAATTAAGTTTTGGGCTGAGGGTTGGAGTTCAGCTTTTCGAAAATGATTTTCATGTTTGTAAAATATTTTTACAATATAGTTCTATCAACCAAGTTGCATATTTGATTCATAATCAATATGCAAGTAAAATAAACATAAAACTACTTTAGATCTAATCTAAAAAGGTTTATGTAATTGAAATAGTTTCAATAATAATCAATCATAAATCTCCCTAGATCAAATCTAACATATTTATGATGATTAAAATTGGATAAAAATATTTTTAATCAGATCATAAAATCTCTGAGATCTAATCTAAAATTTTATGATCAATATTTTAGATCAGCACGTACTAGGACAACCTAATCGCTGTAAGGGATAAACCTTACAGTAGGACAATCTTATGGCAGTCCATGCAATCTAAAATATTTTATTTTATTTTTAATTTTTTTTAAAATTTAATAATTAAAATATAAATTAGATCTAATCTAAGAAATAATCTAAACATGCACAAAAATCATGTAATAAGAACCTTGTTCTGATACTAATTGAAGGTTCGGATCTAGGATTTCACAGGTAGATCTTGAAACTTTTTCAAGATCTTATAGTGAAAGACTTAAATAAATCTAAAATTTATTTAAATAATCATGTAAATACCTAGATCTTAGATCTATTACATAATTAAGACATGCTATTAAATTAAAAATAAAAATCAAATAAGAAATAAAAAGGTTGATCAAATCAACCTAGATCCACACTACATCAAATGCAGGTATGAAGTTTATAGATTAGATCTATTACCTGAGCAAGTTTAGATATTCTAACTTATTGATTCAGACTTGAGGATGAAGTCATGATCCATACACACATCCGGCCTCTGGAAGTCGTCCACACGAGCTTATGATCTCTGATTTAAAGTTTGATATAGAAAATCAGCACAACATGCTGGTACTGTGCTGATCCTTCTTTGACGATCGATCCGATGCTCTCTTATTTAAAATTTAGACTCTCTAAAATATGATAAGTAAGATGAGAGTTTGTTGATCTAAGAATTTCTCAAGAAAAACTAGAAGAAAGGAGGAGAGATTGAAAATAAAATAACCCTAGAAGAAGACCCTCTTCTTCTTCTCTTTTCTCTCACCTAGATACCTAGTTTGGTGCCTATGGAACCCCGACGCCCAAGGACCCTCTTTCTCTGATGTTTGCACACCCCAAACATCTCCCAAAGCTCTATATTCCATAAGAAAATCAAAATAAAATTCATTCAATAAATAGAAAAAAAGAAGAGTCCAAGTTAGGTCAAATTCCTAGACTAGGAATATCCAAATATGGGAAGTTGTTGGGGTGCCCAACTCTTGGGCACCTCCTCCATAATTTTTGGCATGGACCAGCAAGGAAGAGTACATAAAAAAGAAGATTATTTTCATGGAATAAGAGAAGAATTAATTAAAAGAGGGGATGGCACTTAAGGGAAGATGTTTTGGTTAACAAGGATTCTATCTCATAGAATCCTAAGCAAAACCAATTCCTTCTTTGACTTGGTCTTCCACCTAACTTCCAAATATGACTTTGAGGGAGAGAGGGGGCATGAAAATCAAGAAGAAAGGGATTTTCTATAAAAAATATCTAAAAAATAGGTATGGAGGGTATTAGGACCAAGGTGGCGCAAGGAGATAGGGAGTCCTAATCATACTAGGACTAGGACTCCTATTTTGACTTAGTCAAACAAGATCTTTTAACCAAATAAAATTAAGATTAAACTAATCCAATTAAATAAGACCCTAACCCATTTAAGAACTTAATTAAATTAGATTAAATTAGATTTAATTTTAATTTATTTTTTAATCAAATTAGAAAATTAGGTTAATCTGAGTCCTAGTTAGACTAGGACTAGTTCTTTCTTGCACTTGGCTTATTCAATAAATCAATTGGACTTGATCCAATCAAGCCCAAACTAAATTTAATAAAATTATATTTAATTAAACTTAATCTTAGCCTATTGTCTTAATTAAATTAAGCCAATTAGCAATTCAATTGCTAATCAATCCTCCTGCAATGCTTGTACTAGGTTAAACATCAATCGTATTGATTGTTTAACACTAGAACGTTGATCAACCATCCAATTAGATCATAAGCTCTAATGTGTGTAATTTCATAGGTCTGAACCTAAGTCGATAGTATAGGAATAAATTTTTGTACCATTCGAAGTGACCATCTAGCAATGATACCCGATGGCCGGATAGGTCGAAGGTGTAGAACACCATCCTTAGAACCCTTATGGATATAGTTTCCATATAATTCATCCTCTTAACCACAATGCTTGTAGGACACATCAGAGTTTAACTATCAACTCTGATCAGATCATCCACATTGTATTTCAAAATACCAAATCCATCTGATGGATTACCTTGGCTAAGGTTTTGCTACATTGAAATACAATGATACATTCTTCTCCAACTCTTCGAGTGGTCAAATCCATCTTGATCACACTCCGATTTTGCAAGTACTTGACTATGCCTAGAAGCCTTTCATTACTAAATCAGAAATTTAGTTAGTCCAGTACCAAAGCACAGTGAGTTGCTTGCAAGTCATTGAGGTGATTTCAGGTCTAAGGGATACTTATATCTATATCCCATTAGAGATATTTTCGACAACAGAATGCTCTGAAGTTAGTCACGTTCAATAATGATATACCCATACATCTCACCTGTATGCCATACACTACTCCACACACCTTGGTTAAGAGGACAACCAACCTATATGGCATATAGTGATCTATGCTCGATAGACGTTGTCATCCTAATTAACAGCCTATCATTTGGTCATGAACAAATTTAAGGACTAATCAATAAATCTTTTATTTATCAAAACTAAATAGTCCTAAGAATTTCATCATAATAATGGAGCTCATTAGAAGATGTAAATTTATGATGAAAGAAGATGCTAAAATATTTTTTATTAATTAATAAATTAATTATAATTATAAAATAGCTCAACCGTTAATAGGTTGATGATTGGCATTGAAATACAATTTTCAACAATAATTACTTGATGTGATGGTTGAGATGACAAGCCCAGCTGGTCGCACAGCTATGAGTCTCGAAGAAGCTCTATGACCATATCATGGATGACATTTAGAAGGCTCTGAGGTTGCTGGCTCAAAAGCCTCTACATGACCTCCCTATGTGCGCATCACTCTAGGTTTGAGATGTCGAGGCCTATGAGGATGCCGAGGGATATCGAGATAGTGGAGGGTCGAAGCTGTGGCCGAATCTTATGATCCGACTCCTACTCATCCCTCCGATGGCATTGAGCCATCTCTCAAGGTCAAGAGGGGCTGAGAAGATGGATCATCGCTATACCTCTCAGCAATGTACATTTCATAACGTGTCTGTGCACTTCAAAAATATATTAGTTGTAATATAAAAATTAGATCCTATAACAACTTAATTAGTAAATAAAGTTTAAAATTTTTACCATGATCTATTGGTGATGTAGAATCTAAATAGTCACCAGTCCTCCTAGACTGGTGTGTGGCCCCCCATAACTACAGCTGGTCTAGTGGATGATCCAGCTGCCATATTTACAATAAGTAAATAATAAAATTAAATTAATTAAAACATGCATATAAGTATTTTTATAGTTCTAGTGAAGATCTTTGATATTGATTTCTTATCAGTCTATCGGCCATAATATATGTGCCGACCAAATTGCCCATATGTCTGATTAGATCCTATTGGGTGGCCCGATTCTACCGAATCCTCTACTGTCTATTGGAGTACTCCTCGCTGTTCCACTAGTCACAAAGGGTCTGCCATATATCCACTCGCATCCAGTGATCTGTGAAGGATCTCCAGTCCGATGGTGATTAGGAATCGAAGTGCTAGATGGCGAACTGCCTAAGGCTATAGAGGACATCTCGAAGCTGCCATGTGGCCACCTCCTTGAAGATCTAATGGCCAGCCTTCTTGTCTCGAAAAGTCTTAAATCGGTAGTACTCCTGTATGATAGAAGCAAGCGTGTATTTATATATAATTAAAATACCAACGTATCAAAAATTTAAAAATTAAACTAGTTTTGACTTACTAGAAATATCTTCTAGATTGCATCACGTGCTCTAGACGATCGTTAGAAAACTCATTCACCAATCTTGGCATCAAGTGTCGGATGATGCCGGTAACCATACGAGATACTTCAGACTCTCTAAATATGCTGCAAAATTAATTTTAAAAAATAAATATTAACTCTAAAATTTTTAAATTAGAAATATATTAATTAAAACTATTGTACTTATGAGTGGCTCTAAACGTAGATGAGCTGTCTATCCTTCGGTCAAGTCGGAGGTGCCATGAGATGGGTGGGTCCTCGACTACGACTTTGTGTTTGTGAGCCGGTCGCCACTATAGATCTAGACTATCATGACATAGAACTACAGATCTAGTCTAGACATGCATTGCATATATTATATGTATCAAAATTTAAAATGCATCTCTTAATTTTAGATCTGATTACATCTCATATAATATTTGAAAATTAAATGATCAAATCATAAAAATAAAATCAGGTTTAATTTAATCTAGATTTAGAACTGCAAACCTGGCTCTAATACTAGTTGAAGAAATTTCTAGTTCCTAACCACAGGATTGATCTGATCGGATCAGATCTATAGCAGAATTTTTCAAAATTTTTTTTATAATTTGATCAAATCTGAGAGTTCTCAAATCCAATTAGATTGATCTAAAAATAAAAATAAAAATTAAAATAAAATTAGTGATATCAAATATCACCTGAGTGGGTGAACTGTTCATCCGCAATGATAATCTGTTGATGATCCGAGGTTCCAACTTGAGCCGTGCACATGCCCACTCTCTACCAGCATCCACTCAAGTTGAATATGAAGGTCTCCTCCTTCTAGATCTAATCTCAAAAAGTTAGATCTGAAATCAATCAGGTGTGCCTTAGATCTGATCTTCGATAGCAGTGCATCCATCTTAAGAATAGGATCTCCTTGACTTGTTCTTCGCAGCAGCAGCTAGCACTCAACTTTTGATCGCTATTTTGCCCAACTTTTTGGGTATAGAGAAGAAGGAGAGAATTAGGAGAAGAGGCATGGGAGATGGAGGGAGAAGCAACACCTGGGCATGGAGAATTGGAAATCATAAAAGCTTAGGCGCAGGGGTCCTTTTATAGACCAATGTATAGCCCTTGAGTCCTAGGGCTTTAAGGAACTAGTTTGCTTAAAGCAGAAGGACTCCCATCAATTCTCCATGCCATCTCAGGTTTCTCCTCTGATTTTTGTCACACAAAAACCAAAAAACGTGCACCAACAATTTGAGATAATAAGGGTTTTGGTGCAAGACTTAATCTCCTTAGAGTTTAAACTTATTCAAACTCCTCTTCAACCTTATCCACTAAGGGCGCATGCCATAAGGGGGCGTGCTCCCTTCTCTTTGTGAAATCACCTAGGAGCATGCCCCCCTAGATGCTCTCCAGGAGGCGCATGCCCCCTCCCTTCTTTCCTACAATGAATGGGTCAAATGATCGTTGTCCTAATTCCATCTCATGTTTTTAGGACAAACCCTAATCTAGTTAGGATAAGCCTTAATCTCATCAGGATAAGCTCTGTTCTGATCAGGATAAGGTCTAGTCAGATTAGGACAAGATCAGATAAGATTCTTGGATAAGCCAAATCAAATTTGATCAAGTTGAGACCAACTAGAAAATTCATATAATGAGAAAGTCAGATCCAATCGTGTGCTAGCATGATTTTCTTGAACCTGATTGAATCTAATCCAAATCAATCAAACCAAGTTGGTCTAATTAATGATATCCAAATCTAAATCTTTGTTTGTGTGATCTAGTTAGGTTCAGTTCTATATGGTAATGGGACATGTTACGATCTTTATCATTGACATCATTGAAACAACTTTCGATGGATCAGAACTTTTCTGATTCATCTAATTAGAATCATCGATCATCATGACAATTCTAATTGATCCCAAAATCTACCAATGACACCTAGCAGTATGTGGTGGCAACCTATCAGAATCAAATGCGAACCTCTCAATGCAGCCAATTATGTGATTGGGTTCTTCTATCATGAGCCTTGACAGGATCTAGGTCAAGATAAACTCGTCAGACTCAACACTTGTCATATGAATGAATCATTCGATTCGACTCTGATGTGAAATCCTAATAGAAACTCCTTTCTATTTCACATTGCCATGGCCATGGATTTTAGGACTCAATCTCATGATCATCATAGGACTACTTCTCTACCGAGATTGATAGATCCCATGTTTGTGCGATCCAATTACTACAATGAACATACTATAGCCAACATACATCCTAAAATTTTTAATGGCTAGGAGATCGAGTTATGGTGTAATCAAACTATAACACACTCAAGGTAAATTACCAACGCACCTTAGATCAAAGAATCATATACACGACTGTAGCATTAAGCTAGTCATCGACAAGAAGGTAGACTCCCTTATAACTGCTCGAGGTGGTCACACTCAGAGCCCTTATTCTCAACAAGTACCTGTATTCTCACTCTGATATTTTCACACCATAGACTCAAGACTTATCTACCTTAAGAAAGTGATTATACATCGATCTTTTGGATCAATCACCATTCTCGTGATGATCGTACGATTGAAAGTAATTTATGAGTTAGTTATGATAATACATGTCTTAAATTTCCAACTTTTGAGGATATATGTTATCATGCCTGTTAACTCAAAGGATGTATCATAGATACTTTAATATACAATATGATAGAAGAAAATAATTTTTTATTAATCTTAAATTAAAATTATAAAAATATACTTAAAATGTATTTTACAAGTGTCAGCCAATCTAGCTTCTAGCATACACATCTAACAAACTTCCACTGGATGTAAAGCCAATTGGCTATAAATCTAAGTCCCATCTTCTCAAGATGGGCTTTGATCTTCTACTGACCTAAAGACTTCATCAGTGAGTTAGCTGTATTATTTGTGGTACTGACTCTCTTGATCCCGATGTATCACTTCTTAAGGTAATTGCAGATAAGGTGAAACCGCTGCTCGATGTGCTTGGACTTCTGGTAAGACCTTGGCTCCTTAGCTAGGGCTATGATGCCATTGTTGTCACAGTATAGAGGGATAGCATCTGATGGCATCACTTCAAGCTCTATGGCTAACTTCTTGAACTAGAATGTCTCCTTCATAGCTTTTGAGGTAGCGATGTACTTTGCTTCCATGGTGGAGTCTGCTATCATGGTCTGCTTAGAATTCTTTCAGCTTATAGCACCATCATTGCATAGGAATAGACTTCTAGATGTCGACTTTCGATCATCTATGTTAGATATAAAGTCTGAGTCTATATACCCCTGGACCTGGAGTTCTCCATTACCAAAGATCGAAACATATCTTTAGTCCTTCTCAAGTACTTAAGAATACATTTCATAGAAGTTCAGTGCTTTTTGCCTGGATTCGACTGATACCTACTTGTGACATGATAAACATCATAAATTCACCAATAGAAGTATTAATTTATCAATTAATTGATATTAATTTTTAAGAATTAATAATCAATTTATATATAATTTTTAAAAAAATTCATATTTTTATTAATTAAAAAATTAATTAAAAATAATAAAAAATAATAAAAATTAAAAAATAAAATTTTATCATCAATAGAAAGAGCTCATTTTTCTGATCACAACGAAATAAATTTCAAGTAAAACGGAGCTAAAATGAAAAAGATATGAATTTTTAAATAATATAAATTAAATAAAAATTAAATAAAAAAGAAAACGGCTCAGCCGGCTCCGCAAGCCGAGCCACCAAGCCAAGCCGAGCCATCAAAGCCGACTCAGCCATTGAAGTCATCAGCTGGTCCACGATCCAGGCGTGGACTGCCAGCTCGGTAAAATCCGGCGAATCAGAGATTGCCACGTGGCGGACCTAGACCCTTAAAGGGTCTACAGAAATTTATCGTGGCTCATAGGGCAATCTGGTCATTTCACTCGACGACAGAAGCGCTGATTGGCTGCGGTGTGCGGTGCGGCCGGTCTGTCCGGTCCATGGGAATAGTAATTGCGCGATCGGATGCCCTGCGGTTGATTGCGGTCATGATCGGACGGCGGTGGTGATTTCCAGGCTTGATTCAAATTCTATTAAGCTATCTGGCGTGATCCAACGGCCAGAAAACCAAGTGATGAAGATTTGACGGTCCAGAATGCTGCCGGCGGTGATCAAGACTCCCGAAGCGCGATTTGCGGCCAGATTTCCTCGATCAAGCGCGATCTAACGGCCAGAATTTAATCCGACCCGATCTAAGCTTATCTGCATCCGATTTTGATGATTTTTGGACCGTTGGATTCCTGTTGAATGGCTGGATTTTATCAGATTCACCAGAGTCGTATCTGAGCTGTTTTGATTCAAATTTTATCCGAATTTCTTTATATTTTTATGATTACAAAGGCTATTAGTCCCATATTGCCTTTAGAAAAAATATCCAGCCCTCCTAGCTCTATAAAAAGAACCCCAGGCCATCAGAAATCAATATCTCCGATCAAGGTGAAGCTTTGGTACAGGGCGAAGCCAGGCTATGGGATTAAAGGCTGCTTCGAAGCAACGGGTGCCGAGAAGAAGAGCCGAGCTTCTACACCATCTTTCTGCCAATGCCGATCCAAGATCAGAGATCAGGCTATTTTATTTTATTTTTTTATATTCTATGTATTTAAATTCTGAAATTTTAATTTTAAAAATTTTAAATTTTATTTTTGCATTTTAATTTTCTTTTAATTTTTATTTTTTTTAATTTAATTTCTATATTTTAATTATTACTTTTTATTTTATTGCAAGTAGATGCTAAGATCTAACTAATAGATCTTAGTACCAAATTTAAATTTCTGCACCTTTTAATTTTTGTTTTTAATTTTTTGACTTTACTTTTGATTTTGAAAACTCAAATCCTTTTCTTCTTTTCTTTTCAAAAATCAAAGATTTCAAATCTAAAAACACTACCTTCCCTATGGATTCGACCCGACTCACTACTATTTACGTATTTTCAATAATTTTAAGAAGTCGGATTAAACTGATAAACACGGTGTCTTAACGACAGCATCGCGTCCCTATCAAGTTTTTGGCGCCGTTGCCGGGGAAGGTTTTTGATTTTTGATTTTTATTTCTTTGATTTATTAAAAATAATTTCGGCAAACGTATCAAGTTTTTGGCACCGTTGTCGGGGAAGGAATAGATGCTATTTTTTTTCTTTGATTTCTTTGATTTTTTTTGTAAATTAATTATATTTTTTTTAATATTGCTTACTAATTTTTTTTATTTATTTTGTAGAAAAAAAAAAGGAGAAAACGAAGAAAGCATCAAATTTTGGTGAGATCAATCCTAACCCTAGTCCTCTTTTCTTTTTATTTATTTATTTTATTTTTAAATTAATTTAAAAAAATATCCATTTAAACCTAATTAAAAGCCTCATGATAAGATTAGAAATCCTAACTGTTTAGAGCATGCATCATATTAGTTTTATTTTTATTTTTATTTTTATTTTTTTTTGGTGATTGCTGGAGGCAAGGTAAGCCTTTCAGAATTCAATTAGTTGCATGCATCTAGTTTAAATTGCATAAAACCCTTTGATTGAATTTTTTTTTTCATGCATATTCATATTAAATCAAATTAAGGGCACAACCCAATTAAACAAGATAAGGTGGGGATTTGATCACCCTTCCTTAGCCCACAAACAACCAACCAGCATCCTGCATTGACCTAAGCCTTTAATTTTAAAATCAATTAGACATCAACCCTAGGAACTCGAGCTCAATAGGACAAGGAATCCTAAGAGTTGAACCGGGTTAGGATAAGTCAATTTGACTGGTGTCTAGGAAAGTGGTTCAGGGACGACTGCGCTCGAAGGAAGGTGGTTTCTAATTGGTTCCGTTCGCTTACCTGGCCAAGCACAATTGGTGTCTAAGGCAAGCAACGGGGGGACTCCCACCGACCTTACACTTACCTGGCTAGTTGATTGGCTAATCCTACACTTGGAGGGCTTGAAGGTGACCTTGGCAGTTAGGAGCTGTCTAGATCTAGGATAACCCTTTAGTCAGGATTGATTGACCAACTTGATTGCTAACCAACATCAAACCTAATTAAACCTAATTCTTCTCTTTCTTCTTAGTTCTAGGACTCCTTAGGATCTCTTCTTTAGAACTCTTCTCCTTACTCCTCTAAAAATAAAATAAAATAAAAATTAAATTAAACTAACTAAAAAATATTAAAAATGATAATTAAATTAAATTAAATTAAAATTAATAAATAAAAATAATTAAAAAAATTAATTTTTAATATAATAAAATAATAATAATAATAATAAATAAAAAAAATATTCTAAAATTTTTTAAACCATACATTAGGGTTACACCATGCATGGTAGGAAATCATTTTTTCTGATTTAGTTGAACTTAATTGAATGGTTGATTTACATTAAACATAATAATCAAATGGCTAATATGAATCTAATAGTCCAAAAATTAGATAAAGTTGACCTTCTTGATCAGAAAATAGATCAACTCCTAACCCTAGGTCAACAATCTTCTAATTATCAGGAGAGTTATTCAATCTGTGCTAGTCCAACCCATCATGTAAGTGAATATCCTATGACTGCACAGTTTTCATATTTTATCCAAGAACAAGTTCAAGCTGCTCAAGGATACTCCAAATTGATTAATGATCCATTTTCAAATTCATATAATTCAGATTGGAGTAACTTTAATTTTTCTTGGACATCCTAACAGACTCAGGCTCAGACCCAAATTTCACTTGAGCAAAATTATCAAAATTATGCCTATAATAATGGTCAGCCTAGTCAGTTTAACCAGCCATCATATTATAATCAGCCTTCATACCCACCTCCTCAACAGACCAATCTAGCTGATGATAGATTTAACCAACTTCAACAATTAATTCTAACTCAACAGCAATCTATCGCCAGACTAGAAGCTCAAATAGGATAATTAGTTGAGTCTAACATGAGGAGAGAACTAGATCAACTACCGAACCTACCAATTTCAAATAACCCACCTAATGACCACCAACCACCTGGATTAAATTATCAATCTAATGTTTCATCTAAGAATCCCCAATTTGAGAATACCAAAGTAATTCCTGAACTTAAAAGCTATAGGATTCTTATGGAACCATACCAAGACCAGGTGAGAGAGGCTAGTACTGATGCTAGCCAAAATAAAAATTTAGAGGAATTGGTTAGTACTGAGACTAACCACATAGAAGAACCCAAGCCAGGAATTAGTACTGATGCTAGTTCCAGTTTAAATGAGATAGAAATAAGGGAAAAGAGAATAGATGATTTACCCGAGACTTATAAACCTAATGTCCTATTCCCTTCAACCCTAGAAGCTGGTTCTTCTTATAAAAATCAAAAGGCATGTAATGAAATATCAATGGAGTTGTTTAAGCAGGATCAAATTAATTTACCTCCAGAATTAAAACCGCCTTTAGTCACCATTCCAGCACCCATTGAATCAAACTTAACTCCTAATACAAAAACTCCATTCATGAGCATTTTAGAAGAACAAATAGGAGTAATTCTTAATAAACATGGGTCTGAGAATGTAATCATAAAATATATCCCAAAAATTAACAGTGAATATATCAATAATGGAATTAAAAATCAAAATCAACTTTCTGAGATTGGCAATCCAAAACCATTGAAATTTATCAATCCAATATTCGACACAGGATATTGAGCTATATTGTGTCTGGCTGAAGATGGTAAACTTAGCGCTTGTTGGGAGGTAACCCAATATTTAGTTTTTATCTAATTTATCTTATTTTCTTTTTAGGATAATTTGAATAAGTTGGAGGGAGAGCTCAAATTTGTAAAGGCATGTGCTGGACCAAATAAATAAATAAATAAATAAATAAATATACTGAGTTAGGTGTATTCTTCCATTTTTTTATTACATCCTTTATTTTTTTTCTCTTCTCCATTGAGGACAATGTCGATTAAGCTGGGGGGAGAGAAAAATAAATTTTTTTTTAAAATTTTAAGTCCTCGAAAAAGTTAGTATTTAGTATTTAGATACTTGATTATGCTTAAGAATCGAATTAAACTAAGCATTTTAAAAAAAAAATTGATGCACAGATTAGAGAATCTATGAGATATTGAGGAATCAAGTATTAAGAAAATTCAATAAAGAGTTAAGTCTAGAACATAAAATTTTTTTTCTTGGAGCATTTCTAATTATTTTTACTAGCATCAAAGAAAAGTCTACTTTTTATAGGCTTGTGTAGGGTAAATATACATTTCTTCATATAAAAATTTATTTTAATAAAATAGTTTTCAAGTACTTCTCACTGAGTAACCGGGTCTCTTTGCCTAAGCAAGCATTGAGTTTCGCATCAAAAGGTGGGAAGGGCAAAGAAGCTCGTTGTAAAGCTAGTCTTAACTCGTAGCCTATTTGATTCGAGCTAGTAAGCCCGAGGGGTATTCTATACCTAGTGCCTTAAAGCCAACTGGTTTGGGAGTCATTGGCCCAAGACTCGCTACATGGATCAAATAGAAAGCTTAAGGAGTTAAGACACTCAATAGTGGTACAACGTTAAAAAAAAAAAAAAAAGAAACATTGATTTCCCACCGAGTAACCGGGTCCCGTTGCCTAAGTAAGCAATGATATTCGCATCAAAAAGTGGGCAATGTGAAAATAAAAATTAATAAATGAAGGATGGAAGTAGCAATACACCTGCCTATATGAAAGTTTAGACAAATCAGAGATAAAAGTGGAATAATTTAGAAAAAGTTCTGAAAAAATTTAATGTTCTTTACTTAATTTTTCTATTGATAAGTATTAATACCCCAATGATATATCTCATTTAAGCTCTACTGAATATCAATGGTCATTTTGAAAATTGCTTAAGTAAAATTCGAAACTCTAAAGTTAAAAGGTATTTAAAACTAAATTCTTTCTTTACTCGAGGACGAGCAAAGCTTAAGTTGGGGGGTGTGATAAGCATCATAAATTCACCAATAGAAGTATTAATTTATCAATTAATTGATATTAATTTTTAAGAATTAATAATCAATTTATATATAATTTTTGAAAAATTTATATTTTTATTAATTTAAAAATTAATTAAAAAATAATAAAAAATAATAAAAACTAAAAAATAAAATTTTATCATCAATAGAAAGAGCTCATTTTTTTGATCACAACGAAATAAATTTCAAGTAAAACGGAGCTAAAATGAAAAGGATATGAATTTTTAAAAAATATAAATTAAATAAAAATTAAATAAAAAAGAAAACGGCTCAGCCGGCTCCGCAAGCCGAGCCACCAAGCCAAGCCGAGCCATCAAAGCTGACTCAGCCGTTGAAGCCATCAGCCGGTCCACGATCCAGGCGTGGACCGCCAGCTCGGTAAAATCCGGCGAATCAGAGATTGCCACGTGGCGGACCTGGATAGGGTCTACAGAAATTTATCGCGGCTCACAGGGCAATCTGGTCATTTCACTCGATGACAGAAGCGCTGATTGGCTGCGGTGTGCGGTGCGGCCGGTCCATTCGGTCCATGGGAATAGTAATTGCGCGATCGGACGGCTGCGGTTGATTGCGGTCATGATCGGACGGCGGTGGTGATTTCCAGGCTTGATTCAAATTCTATTAAGCTATCTGGCGCGATCCAACGGCCAGAAAACCAAGTGATGAAGATCTGACGGTCCAGAATGCTGCCGGCGGTGATCAAGACTCCCGAAGCGCGATTTGCGGCCAGATTTCCTCGATCAAGCGCGATCCAACGGCCAGAATTTAATCCGACCCGATCTGAGCTTATCTGCATCCGATTTTGATGATTTTTGGACCGTTGGATTCCTGTTGAACGGCTGGATTTTATCAGATTTACCAGAGTCATATCTGAGCTATTTTGATTCAAATTTTATCCGAATTTCTTTATATTTTTATGATTACAAAGGCTATTAGTCCCATATTGCCTTTAGAAAAAATATCCAGCCCTCCTAGCTCTATAAAAAGAACCCCAGGCCATCAGAAATCAATATCTCCGATCAAGGTGAAGCTTTGGTACAGGGCGAAGCCAGGCTATGGGTTAAAGGCTGCTTCGAAGCAACGGGTGCCGAGAAGAAGAGCCGAGCTTCTACAACATCTTTCTGCCAATGCCGATCCAAGATCAGAGATCAGGCTATTTTATTTTATTTTTTATATTCTATGTATTTAAATTCTGAAATTTTAATTAATAAAAGTTTTATTTTTACATTTTAATTTCTTGCTTTTAATTTTTATTATAATTTAATTTTTATATTTTAATTATTACTTTTTATTTTATTGCAAGTAGATGCTAAGATCTAACTAATAGATCTTAGTACCAAATTTAAATTTCTGCACCTTTTAATTTTTGCTTTTAATTTTTCGACTTCACTTTTGATTCTGAAAACTCAAATTCTTTTCTTCTTTTCTTTTCAAAAATCAAAGATTTCAAATCTAAAAACACTACCTTCCCTGTGGATTCGACCCGACTCACTACTATTTACGTATTTTCAATAATTTTAAGAAGTCGGATTAAACTGATAAACACGATGTCTTAACGACAGCATCGCGTCCCTATCATGACACTCACAACATGAGTGATATCAGGTTGTGTACATAACATGGCGTACATGAGACTCCCTATTATCAAAGCATAAGGGATCTTACTCATGCATTCAACCTCCTCAGATGTATTGGGGCACATCTTTTTTGAGAGATGAATGCCATGTCTGAAGGGCACCAATCCTTTCTTGGAGTTCTCCATGCCGAACCTCTTTAGCACCTTCTTTATATATATACATCTTCTGAGAGAGATCCAACATCCTCTTTAGTCTATCTCTATAGATCTTAATCCCCAAAATGAAGGATGCTTCGCCTAGGTCTTTAATAGAAAACTCCTTAGACAACCATACTTTGATCGAGGTCAATATGAAAATATTATTCCCAATTAGGAGGATATCATCCACGTACAGTACGAGAAAGACAATAGCACTCTTACTGACCTTCTTGAACATACAGAGCTCCTCCTTGTTTTTGATGAAATCAAATGATTTGATTACATCATTGAAATGAGCATTCCAAATTCGAGATGCTTTCTTGAGTCCATAAATGAATCTTTGCAACTTGCAGATCTTGTGATCACCATCATCAAATGTAAAGCCAAGGGGCTATTCCATATAGACATCTTCCTCAAGATATCCATTTAGGAATCCTATTTTCATGTCCATCTATCATATTTTATAATTGAAATATACTGCAATTACAAGCAGTGTGCGGATGGATTTAAGCATGGCCACTAATGAGAAGGTATCCTAATAGTCAATGCTTTCATGTTGACTATAATCTTTTGCCACTAGCTTAGTCTTGAATGTCTCCATATTCTCATCTGTACCTATCTTTCTCTTGAAGATCCATTTACACCCAATAGGTAGAATACCTTCAGGTGGATCTTCCAAGGTCTAGAATAGGTTCGAGCGCATTGAGTCAATCTCTAACTTCATTGCCTTCCACCATTTTTTGGAGTCGATATCTGATATCATCTCATCATATGTTCTGGAATCATCAGCATAAATCCTATTTTTCGTAAGGAACATTTTCTTTACATCCTTTGAAATAATACCTAAGTACCTCTTAGGAGGATGAAAAATCCTATTTGACCTTTGAGGTGGAGGAGGTAGTATGTGGATCAGCTCAGACTCACTGGATTCCTCAGATTCCTTGGCTCATTGCTCTTCGGAGACTTTCTCCTCGAGCTTGATATATTTTTTGATGCCACCATCTTGAATAAATTATTTCTCAAGAAAAATGACATGTCGACTCATCATCATATTATGGTCTTCTGAAAGATAGAAATAATATCCTAATGACTTTTTAGGACATTCGATGAACCAAGATCTAAGAAATCTTGATTCTAACATATCTGCCTACTGTCTCTTGACATGAGTCAGACAACCTCAAATTTTGAGATAACTCAGACTTGGCTTCTTACAATGCCATATCTTACACGGTATGGTATGAACGATTTTAGATAGAATCCTATTCAGTAAATAAATAGCTGTCATTAAACTATGTCCCCAAAGAAACTTAGGAAGGTCCATGAAGCTCATCATAGATCGGATCATATCTAATAGGATCCAATTTCTCCATTCTAAAATCTCATTGAGTGGAGGCATTCCAGATGGAGTCCATTATGAAACTATGCCATTATCCTTGATATAGTTTAGAAATTTTTGACTAAGATATTTGCCCCTTCGATCAGATCAAAGAACTTTAATGGACTTTCTAATTTGCTTTTTTACTTCTTGTCTGAATTTCATGAACTTTTTAAAGATTTCAGACTTGTGTTGCATCAGGTATACATATCCATACCGAGATAAATCATCGGTAAAGGTAATGAAGTTGACAAAGTTGCCTCTGACCGGCACATCAAATGGGCCACACACATCTATATATACCAGGGCAAGTAGGTCTGTGGCTCTTTTCCTATATCCCATAAAGAATAGCTTGGTTATTTTACCTTGAATGCATGACTCATAAATCGAATATGACTTAGAAGTCAATGGACCCATTAGTCCAGATTTCTTCAATTTATTAATCCTGTCTTCGGCTATATGACCTAGCCTAAGGTGCCATAGATACTTTTCATTAATACTATCCTTAGATCGTTTCATTCCTACGGCATTCATATTTTGCTCGATATTATAAACAAAAATATCTATATGTAACTGATAGAGACCGTTAATTAAGAAACCACTTGTAATTTTATTTTTTTCAAAAAAAATAGTACAGTGATCCTTAAAGAAAGTAATTATATAATTTTCTTATGCTAAACACGAAATAGAAATTAAATTCCTGCTTGCAGCAGGCACATAATAACAATCTCTAAAAACTAAGACATATCCAGATGGTAGTTGAAGAGGGTAGGTATCCACGACCATAGTAGCAACTCGTGCTCCATTTTTGATGTGCAGGATCATCTCACCATCCCTTAGCATCCTACTATCCTTAAGATCCTGAATAGAAGTGCATAAATGAGTACTAGAACTAGAGTCAAGCACCCAACTGAATATAGAAGAAATCATTAGGTTAGTCTCAATGACGAACATACCTCCAAAAGGTCCTCCTACCTTCTTATTCTTTAGGCTGGCCAGGTACGCAGGGCAGTTCCGCTTTCAATGACCATCAAAGTTGTAGTAGAAACACTTTTCCTTCTCCAAGGCCTTCTTCTTCGGCTCTTCCTTCTTCTTTTTTCCATCAATTTTCTGCTTCTTCACAGACTTCTTCTTCTTTCCAATAGATTTTCTTTTGGTAGAAGTCCACTCCATATCTAGAACTGAGCCCTTTGAACTTTTCAAAGTCTGCTCAGTAGTAATCAGCATATTCATTAACTCAGCCAAGGTGCACTACAGCTTATTCTTATGGAAGTTCATAATGAACTGTCCATATGAATCAATCAAGGACTATAAGATTACATCGATATGCAGATGCTTGTCCATTAGGACACCGAGCTTCTCAAGCTCTTCTAGGTCCTTGATCATTGCCAAGTAATGATCTTGGACTGACTGCCCATCATGCATTTACATCTTAAAAAGTTTTCACGAGACTTGGTAGCATGCTATGTGACTCTGTTCACCATTCAACTCTTATAGGTAAGCCAATATTTGGCATGCAATCCTTATGTCCTCATGTTGGTGCTATAACTCATCAGACATTAAGCCCAACACATAGCACCTGACTTTGTTGTCACATCCAACCACTTATCATGAGATGCTCTCTGATCAGTGATTGGATGGATTGAAAGAGTGGAAAGTTTCTGGTCCAATACATAGGTTAGCTTTTTGAAACTCAAAATAATTTTCAAGTTTCTTAGCCAATCCTTATAATTAGGTCCGGTCAATCTATGGATATCTAGAATTCGGGCTAGGAGATTTGACATAGACATTTTTTTGTAGAGAGTCAAAGTTTCTAGTTAGATTTGTAATCGACTTAACTAATTTATTTAGAGGTTTCATTTTTAAATAAATTTAGGCTCCCATTATTTTTTTGGATTGCTACACTCTCTTAGTAGAGATGCGAAAATCTTTATGATCAATGACTTTTAATGGATGGTGCGGTCCCATCGATTGGCTCACCATCTCATCTAACAATTATTGATGATGGATTAACCAATGGGTGGACAACTCTTATCCAATATTTCTCTAAATATGGTGCACCCAAACTTGATCTCTAAATCATGAAGCTTACCATGTCTGAAATATTGCTCCACTTCTTAGTTAAGTCAAACCCACCATTTGCATGAATTAGATTCATGATTGGAACCCTCACCGTATCCAGAATATTGAGTCCAATCCATCCTTCAATCCATAGCATCCTATGTCCAATAGATGTGGTTACATCTTTTTGGTGCAACTGAACCACTGTATCCAGTCGAGAACAATCAACCCCGGGAAGGGCCCGCACAACTACAATGGTGGAAGATCAATTGATTTAATATTTTTTTAGAAATATTTTAATTTAGGTCTCTTAAACTTGACTAGTCATAATGGTATGACTAACCTAGTGGCATAGATTAGCTCGAATCATTAGCCACCTCAAATCAAAATTGGATCAACCCAAATAGCCAGATAAGTAAGATTGGTGGGAGGAGCCATTAACTCATCGTGAATGCATTCAGATCGAGTAGCTCTCAATTAATGACCACCGATCGTGTTTGCTGAACTTACCTTAGACACCAAATTATCGAACTAGAACTGATCAGATTAGCTTAAAATCTAGGCTTAAACCGTGGAGCTAAATTAGGTCTTAAAGTGGTCGACCACATGTGGCTGTGAGTTGACCTTGACAAACTTACATCTAATGGGTTGATCAATTTAAGCACTCTTGATCCCACCTAACCAACTCTTGATACGGTTTGATCAACTGCTAGACCTAATCAAGCGACCCATATCCGAACCCATGTTTTATGAAGATGTCTTAGATTTGAAAATTCTCAATTTTTAGATCTAATTAGTTTTATAAACTTAATTCTTAATTAACTCAAAATATGGTTCAAGAACAAATCATGTAAAGATCCTAGGATTTTTGGATCTAGGGTTGTGCAAAAAATTTAGTTTTTGATTTCTGATTAATGGCAAACGTGAAGCACCCCTACACGACATAAGAGCATCCCATCGAATGAAAAGTGAGGGCCTTTAAAACTCTTCTTACTTTTATAACTAGACGGCCAAGAGAAATGCCTTAATCAAAATATAAACTACACAACTAAACAATTAGATCTAACACATATATCATATATACAACTATAGATCTAATCTACACATGCTTTGCATACATATCATGTATTAATTTTTAAACATGCATCTCATGTATTAGATCTGATTATATCTCATATAATCATCAGAAAATTAAATGAATATTTCATAAAAATTTAGATCTAGACTATTATGAGATAGAACTACAGATCTAGTCTAGACATGCATTGCATATATCATATATATCAAAATTTAAAATGCATCTCTTAATTTTAGATCTAATTACATCTCATATAACATCTAAAAATTAAATGATCAAATCATAAAAATCAAATCAAATCTAATCTAATCTAGATCTAGAACTGCAAACTTGGCTCTGATACCAGTTGAAGAAATTTTTAGTTTCTTACCGCAAGATCGATATGATCGGATCAGATCTACAATAAAATTTTTTAAAAATATTTCTATAATTCAATCAAATCTGAGAGTTTTTAGATCTGATTAGATTGATCTAAAAAAAAATAAAATAAAATTAGTGATATCTAATATCTCCTGATTGGGTGAACTGTTCATCCACAGCAATGATCTATTGATGATCCGAGGTTCCAACTTGAGCCACGCACATGCCCGGCCTCTAGCAGTATCCACTCAAATCAGATCTAAAGGTCTCCTCCTTCTAGATCTGATCTTAAAAGTTAGATCTGAAATTAATCTGGCATGCCTTAGATTTGATCTTCAGCAGCAGTGCATCCATCAGACGAACAGGATCGCCTTGACTTGTTCTTCGTAGCTGTAGCTAGCACTCAACTTTTGATCGCTGTTTTGCTCGACCTTTTGAGCATGGAGAAGAGGAAGAGAATCAGGAGAAGAGGCATGGGAGATGGAGGGAGAAGTAGCACCTGGGCGTGGAGAATTGGAAATCATAAAAGCCTAGGTGTAGGAGTCCTTTTATAGACCAATGTGCAGCCCTTGAGTCCTAGGGCTTTAAGCAACTAGTTTGCTTAAAGCAGAAGGACTCCCATCAATCCTCCATGCCATCTCAGGTTTCTCCTCTGATTTTTGTCACACAAAAACTAGAAAAAGTATGCCAACAATTTGGGATAAGAAGGGTTTTGGCACAAGACTTAATCTCCTAAGAGTTTGAACTTATTCAAACTCCCCTTCAACCTTATCCACTAAGGGCGCACGCCGTAAGGGGCATGCTCTCTTCTCATCTTTGTGAAATCACCTGGGGGGATGCGCCCCTAGATGCTCTCCAAGCGGCGCAAGCCCCCTCCCTTCTTTCTCGCAAAGAATAGGTCAAACGACCCATATCCTAATTCCATCTCATATTTTTAGGACAAACCTTAATCTAGTTAGGACAAGCCCTGATCTTATCAGGATAAGCTCTATTCTAATCAGAACAAGATTCAATCAGACCAGGACAAGACCAGATAAGTTTTTTGAATAAGCCATATCAAATTTGACTAAGTTCAGATCAACCAGAAAATCCATAGAAGGAGAAAGTCGGGTCCAATCGTGTGCTAGCACGATTTTCTTGAACCTAATTGGATCTAATTCAAATCAATCAAACCAATTTGGTCCAATTAATGACATCTAGACCCAAACCTTTATTTGTGCGATCTAGTTAGGTTTAGTTCTGTATGATAATGGGACATGTTGTGATTTATATCATTGATATCATCGAAACACCTTTTGATGGACCAGAACTCTTCTGATTCGCTCAATTAAAATCGTCAATCATTAAGACAATTCTATTTGATCCTAAAATGCATCAGTAACACCTAGCAATATATGGTGGCAACCCATCAGAATTGAATGCAAACATCTCAGTACAGCCAACTATGTGATTGGGTTCTTCTATCATGAGTTCCGACAGGATCTAGGTCAAGGTAAACTCGTCAAACGCAATACCTATCATAGGAATGAATCATTCGATTCAAGTCTGATGTGAAACCCTAATAAAAACTTCTTTCTATTATTTTCTACTGCCATGGCCATGGGCTTTAGGACTCGATCTCATGATCATCATAGAACTACTCTTCTACTGAGGTTGATAGATCCCATATTCATGCAATTCAATTCCTATAATGAATATGCTATAGCCAACATATACCTTAGGATTTCGAGTGGCTAGGAGATCGAGTTATGGTATAGTTAAACTATAACACACTCAAGATGAACTACCGATGCACCTCAGATCAAAGAATCAGACACATGACTGCAGCATCGAGTTAGTCATCGATGAGATGGTAGACTCTCTTATGACTGCTCGAGGTGGTCACGCTTAGTATTCTTATTCTCAACAAGTACCTACACTCTCACTCTAATATCTCCACACTGTAGACTCAAGACTCATCTATCCTAAAAAAGTGGTCATACATCAATCTTCTGAATCGATCATCATTCTCATGATGATCTTTTTATCCAGAGTAGTTTATGAGTTAATTATGATAATACATGCCTTAAATTTTCAACTCTTGAAGATATGCGTTATCATGCCCGTTAATTTAAAGGATGTATCATAGATACTTTAATATACAATATGATAGAAGAAAATAATTTTTTTATTAATTTTAAATCAAAATTATAAAAATATCCTTCAAAAGTATTTTATAAGTGTCAGCCAAACTAGCTTCTAGGGCATACATCTAATAGTTTGCAGTCCGAACCTATCTTCAGTTTGAGCACTCTGCATGCTAAGATTGGAATGCACAGGGCACATCTCAACCTTATATTTGCAATGCTTCACAAATATTTTCTTGGTTCGAGTGCTCTGTATGTTGAGATTGAAGTGCGTAGGGTACATCTTGGCCTTGTATTTGTAGTCCGAACCTTCTCTCGATTCGAGCACTCTACATGTCGAAGATCAGAATGCACTGGGCACATCTCGACCCTGTGTTTGCAATGCTACCCGAATCTTTTCTCAGTTTAAGCACTTTGCATGTAGAGATCGAAGCATGTAGGGTACATCTCGACCTTGTGTTTATAGCCCAAATCTTCCCTCAGTTCGAGCACTTTGCATGCCGAGACTAGGACATGAAGGGCACATCTCGGCTATTGCTTTAAGAATTGATTTTGATGATTACAAAATATTTGAGGGGATTACTAATGATTTTAGCTTGAAAAAAGAATAATGTGCATTTTAGGTTTCATAAGATTTTTCAAGTTCATTAAAAAAATTTGAAGAAGGGCAAAATCATAATTTCACAAAGTTGGAGATCAAGAAAATCTATTTTAAAAGCCTCAAGAGCAAGCTAAGAAGAATTCTAATCTTTTGGAGGTAGTTGTATAGTTTTTGGATGTATAAAATGGAAGAAAATCAACTTTTAACAAAAGGGTCGACCCCTAGTTCTACTCATGCAAAAAGGACTGATTGGCATGCTCGTTTTTGAGTGGCACACAAAAAGGGTCGACTCATGAGTCGACCTCTACTATTTTGCCATCTAAAATCAGAAACTAGGATTTTTGTATTCCGTGCAACAGAGGTCGACTCTCGACCCCTATGATGGAAAATCTCCATAATGGTTAGTTTTTCAGTCCTTTTTAGCTACATTTAATGCACCAATATAGATCTCCAATGCCTACAAATTGGGTCTATTTTCTCTCCAGCAATCATAGAAGATATAAAGGCTCTCAAAAGAACTGAACAAGCAAGGAATATCAAGCATTCAATCTCAGCCCTAGCAAAAAGCCTTCTTCAAGCAAAAGAAACTTTCATTTCAAGTTCACCTACCCCTTAAGAGCTCATTCAAGTCTTCAACAATCTTAAGAAAAATCAAAAAAGCTTTCACTTTAGTCATGTAAAGTATTCTTAAAGTTTCTATTTGCTCATCAAGGGAGCTAAACTTGTATTTCTTTATTATTAACTCTTATACTCTATTTTTGTCTTGATTTTAAGTTTTAGAAGGATTCCAAAACTTGGAAAGGTTGATCCGAACCTTGAATCGGATAGTATTGGGGGTTGGCTTGTATCCAAAAAATAAGTTTTCTAGCTTAGGATAGCTAGGATCGGAGGTACCAACGTTGTATTCTTATTAAAAATGTTTAGTGGATTTGAATTTCCAAGTAGGAGCTTGGAAAGTGGATGTAGGTGCAAGGTTGGCACCAAACCACTATAAACATTGATTGTTTGTGGTGTGCATTCTAGTCTTCTATCTTCTTTTTCTTATTTTCTTGCATACTTACTACTTATCTCCTCACTTCACTTAAGTCATCCAAAATTTATCACTTGCTTATTAACACACAATCTTGTAATTCTAAATTAGCCTTAAAAATTTTAAAAATCCAATTCAACCCCCCTCCTGGGTTGCATAGCTAGGCAATTAGTAGTATCAGAGTCACGTACTCTAGCCCTATTTTGATTTAACCATCAAGAGCTAAAGATTTATGGCAACCCAAGTTGGTATCTCTCTAGCCAAGGGACAGTCTATAAATCGACCTCTACTTTTTAATGGATCAAACTACATCTATTAAAAAGCTCGGATGAGAATCTTTATTCAAGCACTTGACTATGATATTTGGAGTATCATAGTTAATGGACCATATACATCCACTAAGATAAGTGATGGTGTGGAATCAACCAAACCCAAAAGAGAATGGGATGAGGTTGATAAGAAAATGACTTAGCTCAATGCTAAAACCATGAATATTTTATATTGTGCTTTAGATGCTAATGAATTTAATCGTATTTCAACATGCATGTTAGTTAAGAAAATATGAGATAGGTTAGAAGTAACACATGAAGGCACTAATCAAGTCAAAGAGTCAAAAATTAACATGCTTGTGCACAAATATGAACTCTTTAAAATGGAGCATGATGAATCAATAACTAAAATATTTACTAGATACATGGATATTATAAATGGTCTAAAGAGTCTTGGCAAGTCTTATTCTAACAGTGATCTTGTGAGAAAGATTCTTAGATCCTTGCCAAGAACATGGAAGGCCAAAGTGATTGCGATTCAAGAAGTCAAAGATCTGAACGTCTTGCCTTTGGAGGAGCTTCTAGGATTGCTTATAACACACGAGCTAAGCATGAAGCAACATCAAGCAGAAGATGTCAAGAAGAAGAAAACAATCACCCTCAAATCCACCTCTCAATTAGATGAAAAAATTGGTGAAACAAAAAATGAAGAACAAGATAAAGAATTAGCCCTCATCATTAGAAAGTTCAAGAAATTTTTGAAGAAAAGAAAATAAGGGATGAGGAGAAGGCCACCTACAAAAAGAGAGCATTGCAAGGAAAAGGATAAGGAGTAGCTCCTTATATGTTATGAATGCAAAAAGCTGGGGCACTTTAGGTCCGAATGTCCACAATTCAAGAAGGGTCCTAAGAAGTATAAGAAAAAGGCTATGGTGGCTACATGGAGTGATAGTGATGATTCGAGCTCCGAAGAAGAAGAGTCACGTGAACAAGCCAACTTGTGTCTTATGGCACATGAAAATGAGGTACATGATGAAATTTTCAATGACTTGACTTTTGAAGAATTTCAAGAAGCTTTCTATGATTTAAAGAAATTAGGGGTTAAGAATAAGGAACTCAAATTAAAGAATCAATTCTTAGTGAAAGAAAATGAAACCATTTCAAATGAAAAAACTTGCTTTAACTCAAAAAAATCTGAACTTGAAAAATGAGATTGCAAAGTTAAAACCAATGGTAGAAAAAATTATTTTAAGCTCAATCAAACTACAAATGATTTTTGAAAATCAAAAGATCATTTATGACAAAGCAGGTCTTGGCTACAATCCTTTAAAAAAATAAAATTTTTTGAAAATATCTTTATGAACTCATCAAGCAACAAGTTTTCAAATGTCAGTTGCTTTAAATATGAAAAAGTAGGATATAAATCTTTTACATGTTTTTCTAGTAAATCTGAAAATTCAAATGTGAAAAAAATATGGATTCCAAAAGGAATCATTGCAACTAACCATAAAGAACCCAAGAAAACTTGGGTACCTAAAGTGAAGACTTGATTTTGTGTGTAGGTGTATCTTGCATCCCAAGGAACAAATCAAAAATGATATCTTGATAGCGGGTGCTCAAGACACAAGAACGGTAATAAAGCCTAATTCATCACAGTCGATGCAAAGAATGGTGGGAAGGTCACCTTTGGAGACAATGACAGAGAAAATATCATCGGTATAGGTAACATTGGTATCACTCCCTCCAAGTATATTAAAAATATATTATTAGTAGATGGTCTAAAACATAATCTATTAAGCATTAGTCAATTATGTGACAAAGGCTATAAAGTCATTTTTAAATCTTCTTTATGTATTGTAACTAGTTCCAATGATGATGACATTAAATTTGTTGGGCATAGGCATGGTAATGTTTATATGGTAGATTTAAATGATCTTTTCACTACTATAAAAATAGCCTATGGCAGCGCATACTTTGGCAGCGATTTTCGAAACCATTGCCATAGCTTCTACGGCAGTGGTTACAGAAAATCACTGCCGTAGGTTGGATCTATCACAGCGGTTATAAAAAATCACTATCATAGGTCGACCTATAGTAGCAATTCATTGTAACCGCTACCATAAGTCGGACCTATAGCAGCGGTTAGTAGGAACCGCTGCTATAATCTGATTTATGGCAGCAATTAATTATAACCGCTGCCATTTATTTTTTTAAAAATATTTTATAATTTTAAAATTTAATATCCATCTTCATCATTTATTGTCTAAATAATTATCATTAGAGTGTCATCGCAAAAGATTGCCTCGATTCGATGGCCCTAGCTTTATTGATCAAAAAAATTTGATTTCGACGATCACGAACAACGATGCGATGATCTAATAGATGGAGATCTCTGATGGATTCAAAAATCTGCAATGATGATCTTGGTAATGTTTGTAGCATACTATCAATGTTTTACTTCAATCGGATATCGTTATCTTAGTCAATTTAGTATAGGTTAGTTTCGACCATTAAAATGATAAATGAGTGATCAAAGGACCAAATGATGTCCAATTATGAGATAATTTTTTTTATAAATGATCTTGGCTACTATTTTAATCATTTTTTATGATGGTGATTGTAAAATTCAACTTGTGAGATGAAGAACGATCTAAAACTATACATCTTTTGATAACCATTCTGAAACTTCACTAGTTGTTATGCTCGTGCTTTTGCAATATCTGCTTAACATGAATAGTTTATATGAAAATGATTTAAATTTTACAACTATTATCATATAAAATATTTAAAATTATAACAAAAGTTATTTAACTAAAAAATTATCTCATAATCAGATGCCGTTTAACTCTTTGATCGCTTGTTTCTAATTTAACAGCCAAAATCATTTCATACTAAATTGACCATAATAACGATATCCGATTAAAGTGAAACTTTGATAGTATGCTACAAACATCACCAAGATCATCGTTGTAGTTTTTTGAACCTATCGGTGGTCTCCATTTATCAGATCATCACATCATCATTCATGATCACCGAAATCAAATTTTTCTGATCGATGAAGCTAGGGCCAATGGATCGAGGCAACCTTTTGCGATGATACTTTAATGATAATTATTTAGATAATGAATAGTGAAAATGGGCATTAAATTTTAAAATTATATAATATTTATAAAAAAAATAATAACAAAATTATTTTCAATCTATGACAGCGGTTACTACAAATCGCTGCTATAGATCTATAGCAGCGATTATAGAATCACCGTCGTAGATCTATGGTAGCGATTTTGGATAACCACTACCATAAATCTATGGTAGGAATTCGATAACCACTGTTGTAGATCTATGGCAGCGGTTCGATAACCACTGCCATAGGTTAGGTTAAAAATCTTTAAATTTTTTCTTTTCTTCCGTGCGTACTTGATCTCTCTCTCTCTCCTCCTCCTCTTTATCATCGGTGAGGCTCCTTCCCCTCCGACCAGTGTCGCCCCTCCCCCCAACCGGCATCGCCCCTCCTTCCCCCCCGATTGGCACCGCCCCTCCTTCCCCCTCCCCCTCCACCCCTATCCTCGGTCACCTCTCTTCGCCACCCGCCAACCCGCATCCGGCTCCCCCACCCCTTCATCCGACCCTTCCTCGACCCCCAGGGAAACCCTCCCTCCGGTGAACACCCATCAGACCGTCCTCGGCCCCTCGCAAAACCCCCTCCAGTGAACCCTCCTCCACCTCGCTTAGCCCCCCGCAAAACCCCACTCCCACCGCCCCCATCCGACCTCCCTCGGTCCCCAGCGACCCCCCTCCGGTGAACCCCCATCCGACCCTCCCTCGCCCCCCTGTGAAACCCCCTTTGGTGAACCCCCATCCACCCTAGACCCTCCGCCGGCCCCCCATGAAACCCCTCCCCCACACTCTATCCTTCTCCGACCCCAGTGCAAAATCAAACCCCCCTTCCGGTGAGCCCCTGTCCACCCTCCTTCGGCCCTTGCAAAATCCACCCCCCACCACCACCATCATTCTGACCCTCCCCTGATCGAGTAAGAAGCCTCCTTCGACCTCCTCATCACTGTGCCCCATCCCTTGGCCCCAATCCTCGACTACCCCTGCTCTCTCTCTTTCTTTTTTTCTCTCCTCTCTATCTCACTATCTTGCTTTTGTTTCGCAGGTTATCTCTAGTGCCGTCGTCCTTCTCTAGCATCATCGTCGGCGACCCTCAGAGCTTTCGGTGCGATCCACTCTCTATAGCCATAGGTATATTTTTTTTAATTTTATAGTATTATTTATTAATCATGTATATTTATAATAAATATTATAATATTTATTATAAATATTATAATTATCTACATGTTGTAGTTTTTGGGTCGTGCCGTGGTGGTAGCCTTGGACCGTGCTATGTTGGTGGCTGTGGACTAGATTTGTCAATTGATTGAGTTTGGATCAAAATCTAGATATTCAGATCTGGATCCAATTTTAATTACCAGAATCAAATTCGAATCTGAATACCCGATGGGTCTATACTTGAGAGAGGAAGGATGGGGTTCGACCTCGTCGCCATCATTGGGAGGGAGGAGGTCTGGGCATGCCGGCGAGGGAGATCGAGAGGAGGTATGACTTCTCCGATCATGAGAGGGCTTGAGATGTCTGATTAAAGAAGATCGAAGAGTTGTACCAGGGTTACAAGGTCAAGCTCCATAGAGGATGGCTCGAGCACTGATAAGACACTCCGGAGGAGCTTATTTCCTGGATACAAGACTACCCTCCGAGTCAGTGGGAGAGGATGGTTAGACACTAAAGGAGCCAGGAGTTTGAGGTAAAATTTCTAACTTTTAAATTTTTTAATATACTTAAAATTTTATTTAAATATTTTTTAAATATTTATTATTTATTTGAATACTTGTTAGGCTACCTTCCGTCAGAATCAGAAGAACCGTGCAGCCTAGGAGTATACGTACACTCTAGGCCATGAGTCTATGGCCAGTCGTGTGCATAGAGAGATAATTAATTCTAAATCTTACTAGATAAATTAAATTTATATTTTTTATCATCTTTCTGATAAATTTATTCTTTGTTATAGCTGATGAGAGATGGAGTAATGCCCAGCCATAATGAGATCTTTCGATCCAGTCGTATGAACAAGATGGACAGGCCAATGAACGCCACAATCGAAAATATTTTTGTAAGTATTAAATATATTAGTATATATGATTAGTATTATAGCATTTTTTATAAAATTTTATTTTAATTTATAATTACAGGATCGGTTAGATGCGCTCACGAGCGAAGGCTCGGATAGCTTTGGGCCCTATGACCATCTGTCTCAGGTCTTGGGGCCTGAGCACTCTGGAAGGATCCGATATAGGTCCAAACACACGTCGATGAGCTACTGGTCCAAGGCGAGCGTCTTCTCATAGACTTTCGATGTCATCAGTCAGGAGGAGCTTGAGGAGGCATTGGCATGGGTAGATCATGCTGCGATGCAGGCAGATCAGGTTGAGGAGTGTGCATCTCATCTGGAGGGCATCGTGAGAGACATGATGTCAATGCTTAGCATGCATTTAGAGTCACGGGCTTTGAGGATATGTTGGCTGCATTCTGGCTCCAGCTCTGGCTCCGACTCCGACTCCCGGTGATGACGTCGATGATGTAGATTTAGGAGACTTTTGATGTATTTTATTTTTTTTAAAAATATTATAATAAATTTTATTCGATAATAAAATTTTAGCATTTTAGAATAATTTTTATGTTTATTATATTTTTTATGTTATATATCTATATTTATCAGATAAAATATATAAAAAATAAAAATTTTATTTTTTTAATTATTCAAGATCTACGGCAGCGGTTTTATAACCGCTATCATATCCATGCCAATCGTTGCCATAGGTCCTTGGTGCAAATGGTGTCAACCACTATATTAGACCTGTGGCAGTGGTTATGTAACCACTGCCATAGATTAACTATGGCAGCGGTTATATAACCGCTGCTATAGGTCGATCTATTATAGCAATTTATAAACCATTGCAATAAGCTATCTATGATAGCAGTTCAAACAACTATTGCAACAACCACTGCCATAAAGCTATAGCGACGGCCACAGTAGCAGCGATTAGAAAACTGCTGCCATACATTTTTGGGCTACGACAGCGGTTACGAACCACTGCCATAACTTTTTTTTGTAGTAGTATTTCATGATAAACATGCAATGCCTAGTTGCTATGAATGCCAAAATTAATAAGACTAGTTGGCTTTGGCACCGTAGGCTTACACATATAAGCATGCACTCTCTTTTAAAGCTTATTAAAAAGAAATTACTTATCAATTTATCTAAATTAAACTTTGAAAAAGATAAAATTTATGATACATGCTAATTAGGTAAGCAAACTAGAATTTCATTCAAATCTAAAAATATAGTTTCAACTTCTAGGCCATTAGAGTTATTGCATATGAATTTATTTGAACCTATAAGAACTACAAGCTTAGGTGGCAAATGATATAGTTTTGTAATTATCAATGATTTCTCACATTTTACATGGATTTTTTTTTGGCATATAAAGATGAAATTTTTTAAGTTTTCTCAAAGTTTTATTGAAAAGTTACAAATGAAAAATGAGTTTCAATTTATAGTATCCGAAGTGATCATGAAACCGAATTTGAAAACCAAGACTTTGTAAAATTTTGTGATGAAAAAGGCATAGACTATAATTTTTCAGCACTTAGGACACCCCAACAAAATGTGGTAGTAGAAAGAAAAATAGAATCTTTGAAGAAATGGCCCATACCATGCTATATGAAAGCAACCTTCCAAGATACTTTAGGATGGAAGCAATTAAGATGGCATGTTACATTTTAAACCGTGCCCTAATTAGATCAATTTTAAAAAAAATACCTTATGAGCTTTGAAAAGAAATAAAACTAAACATTGCATATTTTCATATTTTTGGTTGTCTATATTTTGTTTTGAACAATGGTAAAGAAAGATTGAAAAAATTTAATGCTAAATCCGATGAAGCCATCTTTCTTGGATATTCATCCTTTAGTAAAGCCTTTAGAATTTTCAATAAAAGAACCTTAGTAGTAGAGGAGTCAATACATGTTGTATTTGATGAGAATATTGATATTCCATTAAGGAAGAGTGAAGGTATTGATGATGCACGTTCTCTTATAGAAGGGATAATTGAGCTCAATCTAAAAGACTCAACAACTTAAAATGAAGAGGAACATGAGGATAAACAAGAAGATGAAGGTGAAGAACAATAAGAACAACCTTAAGGTGCAAATGATCTTCCAAAAGAATGGAGGTATGTTCACAATCATCCCAAAAAGCTTATTGTTGGTGATCCTATACATGGGATAAAAACTCATTCTTCACTTAGAGATGTATGTAATCACTTTGCATTTGTATTGCATTTTGAACCTAAAACTATAGATAAAGCTGAAAAAGACTATAATTGGATTAATGCAATGCAAGAAGAACTTAATTAATTTGAAAAAAATAATGTATAGACTTTAGTATCAAGACCTAAAAATTATCGTATAATTGGTACAAAATGGATGTATAGAAATAAATTAGATGAAAATAAAAATTTAGTTAGGAAAAAGCAAGATTGGTTGTAAAGGGATATAATCAAGAAGAGATAATTGATTTTAATGAAACCTTTGCATTGATTGCTAGATTAGAAGCCATTAGACTTTTACTTACTTATGCTTACTTTATGAACTTTAAGTTATTTCAAATAGATATTAAAAATATTTTTTAAAATGAATATATTATCGAAGAAGTTTATATAGAACAACCTCTTAGTTTTAAAAATCATGCCTTTCCAAATCATGTCTTTAAATTGAATAAGGCTTTATATGGACTAAAACAAGCATCTAGAGCTTGGTATGAAAGGTTAAGTTTTTGCTCAATAATAGTTTTGCAAGAGGAAATGTTGATACTACTCTTTTCAATAAAAGAAATCATGATGATATTTTAGTAATACAAATATATATTGATGATATTATATTTGGATCTACTAATGAAACTCTATGTCAAGACTTTGCTAAGCTCATGTAGCGAGAGTTCGAGATAAGCATGATAGGCGAACTTACATTCTTTCTCAAACTCCAAATCAAACAAATAAAGGAAGGGATCTCCATCAACCAAAGCAAGTACACAAGAGAGCTACTAAAGAGATTTGGGATGGAGAGCTCAAAAGAAATTGATACCCCCATGAGCCTATCATGTAAGCTTGATAAGGATGAATGAGGTAAAAATGTTGACTCAAAACTTTATAGAGACATGATTGGTTCTTTATTGTATCTCACTGTAGTAGACTAGATATCATATTTAGTGTTTATTTATGTGCTCATTTTCAATCTAATCCAAAAGAATTATATTTAAATACTGTTAAAAGAATACTTAAATACCTAAAAGGAACTCAAACCTTAGGATTATGTTATTTTAGGAATTCATCGATTAATTTAATAGGATATTTAGATGCAGATTTTGCTAGATATAGATTAGACAGAAAAAGCACTTGTGAAACTTGCCAATTCTTAGGAGTTAACTTAATCTCTTGATTTAGCAAGAAGCAAAATTTGGTAGCATTGTCTATGGTCGAGGTCGAATATATCACAGTCGGGAGTTACTATGCACAAATCTTATGGATTAAGCAACAACTTGAGGACTTTGGCATCAAATATAATAAAACTTTCATAAAATGTGATAATACTAGTGCCATTAATTTAACTAAAAATTTGATTCAACATTCTAGGTTAAAACATATTGAAATAAGACATCATTTCATAAGAAAGTATATTCAAAACAATGATATAATTCTTGATTATATTTGAACTGAAAAATAATTGGCTGATATTTTTAATAAGGCCTTAAGTGAGGATAGATTTTGTGAGATTAGGAGAGAACTAGAAATCCTTGATCCATCAGCTTAAGTACCTTTTTTGATTCAAAGTTCCTTTTATCAAAAATTCCTTGAACTAGATCTTGAGCTTATTTCTCAATTTTCTATATTTAAAAAGCTCAAATCCACTCCTCCAATGATCTTTTTTGTGAGTGAAATTTTTTCCCTTAATCCCATATTTTTTTAATATTTTTCTTTTTTTTTGAATTTTCCTGACCATGAGCCGACCTTAGGGCATTTTGGTCATTTTCTCCCTTAAACTCATCGAGCGACTTAGCTTATTTGAGAATTAAGCCATTTCTTTCGGCCAAACAAGTCGACCCTCCTTCTTCCCTTGTTCATAGTTCAACCATGCCAAACCCCCCCCCTTCCTCTCATCTCTCTCAATGGCTAAAATCCCTCTAAATCCCTCTTCCACCGTGTTCACCTCTTCAAATCATCCCCAAAGAAGCTAAGCTCTCTCCATTTTCTCCTATTTTGGGTGGATTCAAAGTTCTAAGAAAATCCTTTTTCTCCCATCGATGGCTATTCACCCCTAAATCCCTCTTCTCTCTCACATAATCTCTCCTAATCTTCCTCTTCTTGAGTCTCTTAAGTCAGATTCAAGCTTTCCCTACTCGAAATGGCCCCAAGAATGAAGTTGTCGCAATGGAGAAGATCAACCCATGGCTTGGAGGAAGAAGAGAGAAGGAAAAGGGTAGCTCTAGCATCTCCATTAGCTCCAACTCATGCTTCTGGCCCTATCCCTGCTCCGCCTCCATCTCCTCTCACCCTAAGCAAGGTACCCCTCTCTATCCATAGAGTTAAACCCATGAAAAATATAGACTTTAGATTCTTTGAAAAAGAAGGGTTCAATGTGATTTCTAAAATTAGAAGTCAGGGATGGGAGTTTTATTGTCAGTTGAAGGAAGCCACATATGTCGATTTAGTAAGAAAATTTTATCTAAATTTAAGTTATTCCAATGGAACAGTAAGATCTCTTGTGAAGGGTGTTGACATTATTCTAGACCCAGTCCATTTAGGAAAGATTTTACACTTACCATATGAAGGGTATAAAGAAATGGAACTTGCACATAAAAAGGATGGACTTCATGTTATTTCTGAGAGTGGTACTATTAGAGATCAAAACAAGTTAGAAGCCAAATTTTTTTCTATAGAAATGAGACTCCTTCATCATGTTGTCACCAGATTGCTAGTTCCGAGGGGTGGTAGACATGACTTGTTATCTAGTAGAGATATTTGCATGATGTTCCATGTGATCTTTGAGACCACCCTGAACCTTCCTATTCTTATGATTGAGGCCATGAGGGAGACCCTGAATAGATCTAAGGCATACTTGATTTATGGTATGGCCCTCACCTTAGTATTCAGGAGATTTGGTGTTAGCTTTGAGGGGAAGGCCATTGCTAGATTATCCCACATAGATACCATCAATTGCCACACTTTGCATAGAATGGGGTTCTCTAAGAGTGATGGTGGTTGGTCGAAGGAAGCTGAGGAGGAGGAGGCAGACCAGAGGAGGACAGACCAGAGAAGGAGAGACCATCTTCACCACCTCGTGAGCAGAGAGCTTCATCAGACATTTAGTTTGTATCAGATCATGAGGCTGGTCCTTCGGAGTTCGTGAGGAGAGATTCATCTATTCCTCAGTCTAGGAGTAGAGGAGATCCCACTATGGTCAGACTTGTAGATGATCAACTCTAGATGATTTCTTAGTAGGTTGCCACTCTCTTGTCCTAGTAGTTTGCCAACAGAAGTGCTTTAGGATTTGCTCAGGGGGAGAGATCTCAGACTGATGCATTACCTGATCAGTCGATGGCTCCTCATATCTCTACAGTATTTTAGATGCTTACAGCCTTGACCTCTCGATTTGAGAAGCTTGATGGTTATGTTCTGAGGTTGACTGGGAGAGTTTTAAATCTTCAGAGGTAGGTGATGGGGTTAGAGATTTCTCAGTCGAGTGAGTTTGTTCCTTCGATTTTTGCCTTGTCTGTTGAGAGTGATAGTCTTCATCGTGCAGTGGAGGCTGGGATTGAGTCTTTAAGGGATGAGATCAGAGGATCCAGTGATGTTGTCTCTATTGTGATTGGTTCTCTCATGCAGTTTTTGTCGAGAGCAGTAGGATAGCTTGACTCCATTTGACTTATCCTACTATCCCAGACCTCATCTTCTTTTGCAGTCGGACCTTCTCACCCTTTTGTTCATGCTACTCCTGCTCGTGCTAGTTTATCTTCTCGGGGTGGAGGCAGACATGACTGTAGTTGTCCTTGTGGCCTTGCTCCCGACCTTCCTCATGATATCTTCGATTTTGATGGAGATTCTGACTCCAGTCATTTTGGTAGATTCCATCTCTAGAGTTAGCTCTATCAGACTTATGTTTTTAGGATTTAGCTTATGGCCTTTGTACTTTTTGGTTGTTTGACATGGATGGTTGTATTTTTTGTTATCCACGATTTTTGTATGGCCTATGTAGTTTGACTTGACACTTATGTATTGTGACTATTATGACTCTTATGTATTGTGACACTTATGTATCTGATGACTTTTCTATCATATTTTGGATGTGTGTGTGTGTGTATATATATATATATATATATATATATATATATATATATATATATATATATATATGTGATCTTAGTTCTTATGAATGTTGTTTGGATCCTTTCTTATGAATGGTATAAATTGAAGTGTTATGATTTCTATTATAGTGCGCTATGAGAAATGTTGTGTATGTGAGCAAATTGAAATGTCTTATATGATTCCCGTATGCCTTTTCTTTATAAACTTTTATTTTAGCAGCAAATCATAAGGAATAAAGTGAGGTGGAGCCTTTTTCACTTTCTTTAAAAACTCCTTAAGATTATAATTGATGATGTCAAAAAGGGGAGTAGAGAAATGTAAATTGGGTAGTGCAATAAGCAAAATTAAATTATCAAAGAAAATTATAATAAGCAGGCAAAATTATAAAACCAAACAATCTTATAAGCAATCTTTAAACTACTCATGATGCATTTTACTCAAATGGTTGGCTATAATGTTTAAGTGATGTATCTTTATAAATTTGAAAATTTTTATTCAATGCTTTTTTAGTCAATGCTTCATATATGTTATATTTTTGCTTATGCTCAAGTATTTTGTCATCATCAAAAAAGAGAAGATTATTGCTCCAAGAATTGATTTTGATGATTATAAAATATTTGAGAGGATTACTAATAATTTTGGCTTGGAAAAATAATAATGTGCATTTCAAGTTTCATAAGATTTTTCAAGTTTATTAAAAAAATTGAAGAAGAACAAAATCATAATTTCACAAAGTTGGAGATCAAGAAAATCTATTTCAGAAGGCTCAAGAGCAAACCAAGAAGAATTTTGAGCTTTTGGAGGTAGTTTCATGATTTTTGGATGCATAAAGTGGAAAAAAATTAACTTTTTGCAAAATAGTCGACCCTCAGGTCTACTCATGCAAAAAGGGCTGATTGGCATGCTCGCTTTTAAGTAACACACAGAAAGGGTCAACCGATGCTATTTTGCCACTGGAAAATAGAAACTAGGGTTTTTTTGTTTTGTGCAATAGAGGTCAACCCCCGATGCTAGAGATTGACCCCCTATGACGAAAAGTCTCCATAATGGCTAGTTTTTTAGTCCTTTTCAGCTGCATTTAATGCTCCAAAATAGATCTTCAATAGCTACAAATTGGGTCTTTTTTCTCTCCAATCATCATAGAACATATAAAGGCTCTCAAAAGAAGGGAACAAGCAAGGAATATCAAGCATTCATTCTCAGCCCTAGCAAGAAACCCTCTTCAAGCAAAAAAAGCTTTCATTTTAAATTCACTTACCCCTCAAGAGCTCATTCAAGTCTTCAATAATCTTGAGAGAAATCAGAAAAGCTTCCTTCTTAGTTATGTAAAGTGTTCTTAAAGTTTCTATTTGCTCATCAAGGGAGCTAAACTTGTATTTCTTTATCATTAACTCTTATACTCTATTTTTGTCTTGATTTTAAGTTTTGGAAGGATTCCAAAACTTAGAAAGGTTGATCCAAACCTTGAATCGGACTATATTAGAGGTTGGTTTGTACCTAAAAAATAAGTTTTCTAGCTTAGGATAGCTAGGATCGGAGATACCGATGTTGCATTCTTGTTAAATATATTTAGTATATTTGAATTCCCAAGTAGGAGCTTGAAGAATGGATGTAGGTGCAAGGTTAGCATTGAACCATTATAAATTTTGATTGTTTGTGGTGTGCTTTTTAGTCTTCTATCTTTTTTTCTTATTTTCTTGCACACTTACTACTTATCTCCTTACTTCACTTAAGTCACCCATAATTTATCACTTGCTTATTAATACACAATCTTGTAATTCTAAATTAGCCATAAAAAAATTTAAAAACCCAATTCACCGCCCTCTTGGGTTGCATAGCTGGGCAACATTGGCTCAATGTTTGCAATGCTGTCCGAACATTTTCTCGATTTGAGCACTTTGCATGTTGAGATTGAAGTGCGTTGGGCATGTCTCAGCTTTGTGTTTGCAGCCCAAACTTTCTTTTAGTTCAAGCACTCTGCATGCCAAGATCAGAACACGTAGGGCATGTCTTGACCCCATATTTGGAATACTGTTCGAACCTTTCCTCGATTTGAGCACTCTACATGTCGAGACCAAAGCGTGCAGGATATGTCTCGACCTCGTGTTTGTAGCTCGAACCTTAGTTTGAGCACTTTGCATGCTAAGATCAAAATGCGTAGGGTATATCTCGATCTCGTATTTGCAATGCTGCTCGAACCTTTTCTCGATTCGAGTGCTTTGCATATCGAGATCGAAGCATGTAGGGCACGTCTCAACCTCATATTTGCAGCCCGAACCTTTTCTTAGTTTAAGCACTCTATATGTCAAGACTCAAATCCTATACAAATTTATACTTATTAAATAATTTTTAATATCTAATTATATTTAATTAATATAATTTAAATAAAAATAATTTTTAATGATGGTATTAGCTGTTGCTAATACCATCGTTAATACTCACAATAGAAGAAGGCTATCGTACAAGATTGAGGCATGGGCTGGCATGCAAGAATTGAGGCATGAGGAGGCATAGGTGAGCAGGGATTGAGGCTCGGGGATGCAGCCACAAAGGGGAGCTCGAGGAGATAGGAGGCAGCTAGGGGCTTGAGGAGGCAGGCTGGGTGCAACCTGGGGGAGGTAGCTAAGGAGAAGCCATCGACTGAGGGAGAGAGGGGGTGGCAGGGGAGATCGAAGGATGGGGGAGAGAGAGGTGGTAGGTCAGGATTTTGGAAAGACAAGAGAAGGCTAGGAGCTTACAGTCGGAGGCTTGGAGAGGTGGGCTGGGTGCAGTCGGAGGAAGATGACTGGGGGAGAGCCACCGATCAAGGGAGAGAGCGGATGGCGGGGGAACAAAGGCGGGGGCTTCGGGAGGTAGGAGATGGCTGGGGTTCGGGGAGGTGGGTCGGGTGCAATTAGGGGGAGACGGTCGGGGGAAGAGGAGGTGGGGGGGGACCAAATGGTGGGGGAGAAGAGGGTGGTGGGCCAGGATTTTGGAAAGATAGGAGGCTGAGAGCTTGCGTCCAGGGGCTCAGCAAAGGTAGGAGGCAACCAGGGGGAGAGAGGGGGTGGCGGAGGAACCAAATGGTGGGGGAGAGGAGGGTGGCGGGTCACGATTTTGGGGAGGCAGAAGACTGGAAGCTTGTGCCTGAGGGCTCGGGGAGATCGGAGGCAGACGGGGGTTTGGAGAGGTGGGCTGGGTGTAGCTGGGGGGAGGTAGCTAGAGGGATAGAGGGTGGTGGGGGGACCAAAGGGTGGGAGAGATGGAGGTGGCGGGTCGGAGTTTTCGAAGAGGTGGGAGGAGGCTGGGAGCTTATGGACGGGGGCTTGGGAAGGTGGGTCAGGTGTAGTTGGGGGGAGATGGTTAGGTGTTTGGAGAGGCAAAAGGCGGTCAGAGGCTCGAGAAGGCAGGGGGTGCAGCCGAAGGGAGGCCATTGATCAGAGGAGAGAGGGGGTGGTGAGAGGACTGAAGGAGGGAGGAGAGGGCGGTGGCGATGGGGGATAAAAATGCTGGAGGATGGGGGGTGATGAGAAAATGAGAGGAAGATGGATAGTAGGATAGGAAAAATGAGGGGTAGTGGACAGTGGCATGGGGGAAAATAAGGGTGCATGATGAGGTGGGGAAAAATGAGGGCATGCGGTGAGGTGGAAAAAAATGAGGGTGGGAAGATTATTAATGATGACAACTTTCATTGCTAATAATCTTCTCCCATTGCTAATATGAAAAGTATTATTAGCGACGGTAAATGCCGTTAGTAACAATATCTCTATCGCTAATAATTATACTTTTAAAATAATATTTTTTTAAATTATTAGTGATGATATTTTTATCATCACTAATATAAATTTTTTAATATAATTTTTTTAAAGTTTTTTTTTGGATGGTTAAAAATTAATATTTGATTTTATTAAATTTTTAAACTTAATTAATTTATGGATAAAGTCCTAATTAATTTAAATTAAATTTAATTTAATTAGGCTTGACTTAATTTAAGGCTGATTGAATTTTAATATTTCAAGTAAAATTTGGATTCAAAATCTAACTAAATTAGATTTGACATGAATTTGAATTGGATTCAAATCGGATTCAAATTAGAATCGAATCAAATCTAAATTAAAAAATATTTTTTTATAATTAATTTAAATCACATTAAATTTAATTAGACTTGACTTAATTTGAATGTAATTGAGTTTTACAATCTAATTAGGACTTGGATTTAAAGTCTAATTGAATAAGGTTAGATAGGATTTTGAATTGGATTTGAATCAAGTTCCAATTATATTTGGATCGAACCTAAATTAAAAACTATTTTCTCCTAATTAATTATAATTAGATTAAATTTAATTAGGCTTGATTTAATATGAAGGTAATTAAGTTTTACTATCCATGTAGGACTTAGATTTTAAAATCTAATTGAACTAGGATTGATAGGTTTTCTAAATGGATTCGAATCAAATTCAAATTAGATCTAAATTGAACCCAAATTAAAAATTATTTTCTTCTAATTGATTTAAATTAACTTTAATTTGATTAATCTTGATATAATTTGAGATCAATGGATTTTATAATCTAGGTAGGATTTGGATTTGAAGCCTAATTGAATTTGATTTGATAGGATTTTGAATTGGATTTGAATTGAATCTAAATTAAAAATTATTATTTTTTAATTATTTAAATTAGTTTAAATTTAATTAGACTTGACTTAATTTGAAGGTAATTGGATTTTACTATTTAAGTATGACTTAAATTAAAGTCTAATTGATTTAGGATTGATAGGATTTTAAATTGGATTTGAATTAAATCCAAATTAAAAATCAATTTCTCCTAATTAATTTAAATTAGATTTAATTTAATTAATCTTAACTTAATTTAAGGTTAATTAGATTTTATAATCTACGTAGGACTTGGATTTAAAGCCTAATTAAATTTGATTTAGCAGAATTTTAAATTGGATTCAAATCAAGTTTAAATTGGAGTCAAACTAGTTATGGATTATTAGTGATGGCAAACATGCCATCGCTAATTGCATCATCAATAATATTTTCAAATAATCTTTTTTTAATCTAAAAAGTTATTAGTGATGATAAGTTTTCATCGATAATAACCAAAAATACCATCACTAATATGTATTTTATGTTTAAATATTATAAAAAAATTTAAAAATTTTAAATAATTTTAGTGGTAGCTTATGCCATCGCTAATAATAATGATGCCATCATTAATAGTTTATTATTAGCGATGGCTCTATTTTTATCACTAATAATCCAAATATGCCATTGCTAATACTTTTTTAAATATTTTAAAATAATTTTTAGACTTTTAGAGATGGCCATCACTATTGCTAATATTGTGTTGCCATCGCTAAAAATATTAGTGATGGCTTTTTTTTATTGATGTTGTAGTAAAAACAGCTTTATTAGCGATGAAAATTTTTGCCGTCGTTAATATCATCACTAATATTCAATTTTTTTGTAGTGTCATATGCTCTCTTTCTTGAGATGTTGTCGGACAATCCCTCTTTAGGAGAGATTCCATAGCCTATCAGAAGATCTGCACCAATCTTTCTCTTGAAGATCCATTTACACCCAACAGGTACTATACCTTCTGGTGAATCTACCAAGGTCCAGACTTGGTTTGAGTGTATTGAGTCAATTTCTGACTGCATTGCCTCTAGCTATTTTTCGAAGTCGATATTTGATATCGCCTCCTTATAGGTTTTGGGATCATCACCATGAGCACCATTACCTACGAGGAACATTTCCTCTATGTCCTCTGAAATAATACCTAAGTATCTTTCAGGAGGATGAAAAACTCTTTCTGATCTACGAGGTGGAGGAGGTAGTATTCTTATTGGCTCAACCTGATTTGGTTCCAATTTATCCTTAGCTCATTGTACTTGTGAGATTTTCTCATTAAGCTTAATCTATTTTCCAATGCCGCTATCTTGAATAAACTATTTTTCAAGAAAGATGGCATGTCGACTCACAATCACATTATGGTTTTCTAGAATGTAGAAATAGTATCCTAATGACTCTTTAGGATATCCTATGAATCGAGCTCTGAAGGACCTAAACTCTAACTTGTCCGCTTGTTGTCTTTTGACATGAGTTGGACAACCCCAAATTCTGAGATGACTCAGACTTGGTTTCTTACCGTGCCATATCTCATACGGTGTGGTAAGAACGGTTTTAAAGAAAACCCTATTCAGTAGATAAATTGAAGTTAACAATGAATGTCCCCAAAGAAAATCAGGGAGGTCAGTGAAGCTCATCATGGATCGGACCATATCCAATAGAGTCTGATTTCTCCGCTTTAAAACCCTGTTGAGTTGAGGTGTTCCTGGTGGAGTCCATTGAGAGACTATGCCATTTTTCTTGAGATAGTCTAGGAATTCCCGGTTAAGATATTCACCTCCTCGATATGATCGAAGAATCTTAATGGATTTTCTAGTTTATTTTTCTACTTCATGTCTGAATTCTTTGAACTTTTCAAAAGCTTCAGACTTGTGTCTCATAAGATACACATACCCATACCTAGATAGATCATCGATAAAGGTAATAAAGTAGACAAAATTGCCTCTAGTCGGCAGATCAAATGGGCTACACACATCAGTATGTACTAGGGCAAGGAGATCTGTGGCCCTTTCCCCATGTCCTACAAAAGGAAGTTTGGTCATTTTGCTTTGAAGACAAGATTCACAAGTTAGATATGACTCGAAAGTCAATGGACTCAATAGCCCATTTTTCTTCAATTTGTTGATCCTATCTTCTGCTATATGACCTAATCTCAGGTGCCATAGATATCTATCATTTGGACTATCCCTAGGTCGTTTGGCATTCACGTTTTATTCGATAGTTAGAATAGGTACATTAATATATAGCTGATAAAGACCATTAATAAGAAAACCATTTGCAATTTTATTTCTTTCATAAAGAATGTTACAATGGTCCTTAAAGAAGGTAATCACATAGCCTTTTAGTGCTAAGCATGAAATAGAAATGAAATTCCTGCTAGCTGCAGGCACATAATAATAGTCTTTCAAAACTAAGTCTAAACCAGATGGTAATTGAAGAGGGTATGTTTCCATCGCCACTGCAGCAACTCTTGCTCCATTATCGATGCGTAGGATCATGTCTCCATCCCTCAGCCTCCTGCTATCCTCAAGATCCTGCATGGAAGTGCACAGATGAGCACTAAAACCAGAGTCAAGCACCCAACTGGATGCAGAAGAAATCGTAAGGTTAGACTCAATAACGAGCATACCTCCAGAAGGACCTTCCTTCTTGTTTTTCAGGGTGGACAGGTAAGTAGGGCAGTTCCGCTTCTAGTGGCCGTCGCTGTTGCAATGGAAATACTTTTCTTTGGCAGTGGCTTTCATCTTCGGCTCTGCCTTCTTTTTCTTTCCTCTTTCCACCTTCTGCTTTTTCACAGACTTCTTTTTTTTTCCATAAGACTTTCTTTTGGAAGAAGTCTATTCCATAGCAAGAACTGAGCCTTTAGAATCTTTCATAGAAAGCTCAGTGGTGACCAGCATATTCATTAATTCGGCCAAGGAATTTTGAAGTTTATGCATGTGGTAATTCATGATGAATTGCCCATATGCATCAGTCAAGGATTGCAGAATAATATCATTCTGTATATCCAAGTCTAACTTCACACCGAGCTTCTCAAGCTCTTTCAAGTCCTTGATCATCATCAGACAGTGATCTTGGACTGACTGCCCATCATGCATCTTAGCCTTAAAAAGTCATTTCGTGACTTGATACTTGGCTGCGCGACTCTGTTCACCAAACATCTCCTGCAGGTGAGCCAACATTTGGCGAGCAGTCCCGATATCTTCATGTTGGTGCTGGAGCTCATCAGACATCGAGCCCAACATGTAATATCTGATCTTATTATCTTCATCTATCCATTTTTCTAGAGACGCTCTCTGTTCAGTGGATGGACGGGCTGGTAAGGTGGGAGGGATCCTGGTCCAATACATGAGTTAACTTCTAGAACCCAAAACTATTTTGTAGTTCCTGAGCCAATCTTTATAATTGGGATCCGATCAATCTATGTGTGTCCAGGATACGTGCCAATGGATTGGATGCAGACATTTTCCTATAGAGAGTCAAAGATTCTAGTTAGATACTGTAATTATGACTTGACCAATTTATTTAGGAATTTTATTTTTAAACAAATTAGCTTTTCCTATTTTCTCGGATCCCTACACTCCCTCTGTAGAGATGCAAAAATCTTCACGATTAATGATTTCTAGTGGGTGGTGCGGTCTCACCAACTGACTCATCACCTCACCTAACAGTTATTGGTGATGGGTTAGCCAATGAGTGAACAACTCTTGTTCAATGATTCTCTAATCATGGTGCACCCAAACTTGGTCTCTAATTCATGAATCTCACCGTATCCGGAATATTGATCCACTCCTTAGTTAAGTCAGACCCACCATTTGCATAGACTGGGTTCCTAATTGAGTCTCTCACCGTATCCAAATATTGAGCCCAACTCATCCTCCAGCCCATAGCATCCAATGCCTAATAGACATGGTTGCATCTTTCTGATGCAACTGAGCCACTGTATCCAGCCGAGAACAATCAACCCCGGGAAGGGCCCTGCACGTCTACAATGGTGGAAGACCTCAGACTTAATCTTTTCTTAGGGAAGAATTGATTCAGGTCTCATTAAACTAGACTTGTCATAGTCATAACAATTATGACTAACCTAGTGGCATGGGTTAGCTCGGATTATTGACCACCTCAAGATCAGAACTGTGTCAATAGATATGGCCAGGTAAGTGAGATCGGTGGAAGGAATATGCCATTAACTCGTACAAGAACGCATTCAGGATCGAGTAGCTCTCAATTAAAAACCAGTCGGTCGTATGTGCCAAACTTACCTTAGACACCAAATTATTGAGCCTAGAACCAATTGGATTAGCCTACAATCCAGACTCTAACCTCTGAGCCTAATTAGGTCTTGCTTGATCGTGACTCGATCTTGACCCAGACTTAATCCTATTAGGCTGGTCAATTTAAGCATTGTTGATCCCATCTAACCAACTCTTGATTCGGTTTGATCAATCGCTTAGACCTAATTGAGCTACCCAAGCCCAAACCCAGTATTATGAATATGTCTTAGATCTAAAATTCTCAATTTTAGACCTAATTAATATTTCATAATCTTAATTTTTAATTAAGTAGGGTTCATAAATAAAATATGCACAATAAATCCTAGGGTTTCAGGATCTAGGGTTTTGCAAAAAGTAAGTTTTGGGTTTTTGATTAAGGACGAACGCGCAGCACCCCTACACATTATAAGAACACCCCATCAAATGGGAGGAGAGGGTCTTTAAATCCTTCTTCATTCTTATGACTGGATGGCCAAGAGGAACGCCTTAATCAGGAACATGCAATACTACAAAATAGTTTTAGATCTATATCATATATCTCATATACAAATTAGATCTAATCATGGCATATTTTGCATACATCTCATGTATCGAATCATGCATATTTTTAGATCTAAATTATCTCATAATAATCTAAAAAATTAGATTTAAATTGATCTAATCAAAATAAATTCTAATCTAGATAATTATGTAGAACTATTCTACAACTAGTCTAGACATGCATCAATCATATCTCATGTGATATTTAAAATTAAAATAATTTTTATTTACTATTTTTTAGATGTTATTATAATCACTTATAATATCAAAAAATAGTAAATAAATAGATTTAAAATATGATTTAATCAGATTAAATCAAAAACATGCAAGACTATTCTATAGAACTATTCTATTTTAGAACTAGTCATGCATATTTCCTAATCTTAGATCCAAATTATTTAATTTTAATTTTTTTTGATTTTAGATCTGATCACATCTCATGTGACATCTGAAATCATTTATTTTCTAATTAAAATAAATTTAAAATTAGATCTAAACAATTTAGAACCTTGGCTCTGATACCAGTTGAAGGGAAATCCTGATTTTTCGGATCCAGGTTCGTTCAGATCTGATCAGATCAAGAGATATATTTCAAAAATTTTTTTCTTTGATCTATATCAGATCTGAGATATTTTAGATCTAATTCTTATTATTTTAATAAATTAAAATAAAATCTAATAAAATTAAATTAAATCAAATTTAATTTACCTTAACATAGGGTAATCCTATTACCCGTTGATGATCCTGTAAGCAGTGGAAGGTTCTGGATCTAGCCATGCAAGTGCCTGGACCTCTAACGGTATCCACTTGGGACTGGATTTGGAGATCCTCTTCTTCTCTATCACATCTCCAAAAATTAGATCTGGATCTGATCTGGAGGATCTTCAAAACTACCTTTTGAAGATCAGCAGTTGTCCTTTGCAGCAGCGCAGCCTTCTAGCTTTTGATCGCCTTTCTCTCATCTGGATTGCACCAACAAACTTGGATCCAAAACTCCTTTTGGACATGGAGAGGAGAGGGGAGAAGATGGACTTGGCATGGAGAAGGAGGGGAGAGGCAGCCTTGGGGCATGGGGAATTTGATTCAATTCATTTAAGATTAACTCCTTGAGTTGGGCACAGGGTCTTATTTATAGACTACTGCGTGATCCAACTCCTCTTCTTCCCAACCAATCACAACCCTTTGTGAAATCAGATCTAAATCTGATTGGTGGAAAATAGAGTCCCCTGGATTCCTCCTTAGAGGGCGCCTAAGACCAGTCAAACTTGGTTCTTAGAAGAACTCTAATTGGAATCCAAAAAGGAGATGGAGTCCTTGTCCAACAAGGGACTCCTAGGCGCCTCCAAGCTTGGGCACACGCCAAGGGTGGCATGCTGCCCTTCTCCTTGCCAGGTTCTGGCAGGAGGACAGGCCCCCACCAGCTCTCCAATAGGTGCATGACATGTGGATCAAGAAGTCAAAGTGTCAATGGTCAACATTTGACCAGTCAAAGGTTAGACTTTTGACCAAAGTCAAAGAACAAGAAATGGTAGGTGACCAAAAATGGCAGGTAATTGTCTTACAAAATAAGACAACCCTTTTCTGATCTGGACAAGGCTCCAGTCAGACCAGGTGAAGGCCTCTGATTGAGCACAAACTCCTTTGGCTCAGTACAGGATAACTTATTTATGATAGTAAAAGAAGAACGTTAGGTTCAATCGAGTGCTAGCACGATTTTCTTGAACCTAATTGAATCTCATTTCAGATCAATTGAACTGGATCAGTTTAATTGATGATCACCTAGATTCAAACCCTTGTTTATGTGATCCAGTTTAGGTTCAGTTCTGTATGGTAATGGGATATGTCATGATCTCTATCATCGACATCATCGAAACTCCTTTCGATGGATCAGAACTCTTCTGATTCGAACAGCTAGAATGATCGATCATCTAAATCATTCTAATTGCTCCAAAAATCCACCAGTGACACCTAGCAGTATATGGTGGCAATCCATCAGAGCTGAATGCGAACCTCTTGGTGCAGCTATCTGTGTGATTAAGTTCTTCTATCTTGAGCCCTCGATCAGATTAGGGTTAAGGTGAAACTCGTCAAACCCTAGTCTCTGTCATATGATGTAATCATTCGATTCAAGTCCGATGTGAAAACCTAAATAGAAACTCTTTCTATTATTTCACTCTGCCATGGCCATGGGCTTCTGGACTTGATTCTCATGATTATCATAGGGCTGCTCCTCTACCACCGAGGTAGATAGATTCCATCTTGATGCAATCCAGTTTCAATGATGAACATGTCATAGCCAACATACACCTCAGATTTTCGTATGGCTAGGAGACCGAGTTATGGTGTAGTCAAACTATAACACCCTCAAGGTGAACTATCGATGCATCTCAGGTCAAAGAACCAAATACACCACTGCAGCATCGAGTCAGTCATTGATGAGAAGGTAGACTTCCTAATGACTACTCGAGGTGGTCACGCTCAGTGCCCTCATTCTCTAACGAGTACCTGTACTCTCGCTCGGATGTCTCCACACCATAGACTCAAGACTCATCTACTAAAGAGAAGCGATTGTACACCAACCTTTCGGATCAATCACCATCCTCGTGATGATCCTATGGTCGGGAGCATTTTATGAGTTAATAATGATTATTCATGTATTAAATTTTTAACTCTTGAAAATATGAATTATCATTACCATTAACTCAAAGGATGTATCACAGACACTAAATACACATATAGTTAGAAAATAACCCATTTTATTGATAATAGTCAAAATTATAATTTTGCCCCTAGAAGTGTATTACAAGTGTTAGCCAATTCTGGCTTCTAGAGCACATATATCTAACACTTCTATCTTCAATATTCAGGAATCTCTCACCTTCTTCAAACCTCCTGCTGACCTATAGACTCTGCAATGAATTGCAAATATGATAAGAGCTTTCGGTATCTAATACCCAGTCAGTATAAGCATAAATTAAGAAATTGCAAGGAGTTATCATATAATTATCTTGCCCAGGAATAGTTTGCTTCTTCCTTAGCCTGTTCGCATCTAGGAAGGTAATGTATTGAGGATAGTTTCTCTTATAGTGCCCTTACTTCTTATAATAGAAGCACTCCGCTTGACTTTTATCGAGCTTGGGTTTCTTAGTCTAACCCTGACAGATGTCCCAGCATGCTCCTGTACCTTCTTCTTCTTCTTGTTCTTGTTCTTCTTCTCTTTCTTAAAGGATCGACAATCAGAAAAAGACCCTCCCACTATATTCATCGACTCCTTATAGAGCCGATGATCCTTCTCAAAGTTCTACAGTAACCCCAGCAAACTATGGTTGTTAACTGTAAGCTTTGTCATTCTAAAATGAGTAAGGAAGGGGAGGAAGGACTTGAGCAAGGAGTTTAGTATAACATCTTTTCTAAGCTGATCTTGCTCAGGCATTCAATCATCTCGATCATGTATAATACATGATCAGTGACTGATGCCCCATCTCTCATGATAGCACAATTAGTCTTGTGTCTCTCAACATCGTCAGAAGTGCCAAAAGACTCATTCAACATTTGAAGTATGTCTTCTGACTGAGCGTTCTTGAATTTGCAACTAAATTCATCACTTATAGCCACCAGCATGATGCAACAAACTATAGTTCGGTCATTAAGCCACTTCCACTAAGTGTCTCAAACCATCCCATGTGCATTCGGAGCTAGATTTTTAGGTGCCGAATCTGTCAAAATGTATAGAATCCACTGATGCTTCAGTACAATTATTAACTTTTGATATATACCAGTTATCGAAGTTAGATCCCATTAACTTGTCATTATCCAACAATGATTGGAGCAATAGGGTAGTGGCCATAATTATATAAAAGAAAAATAAAAATCTAATTAGTATATGATTTATTAAGCCTAAAGTCTTGAACTTTAGTCTACAGATTCTTTTATTATTTTATATGATTTGATAGCCTCTACCTATAATTTAAAGAATTACCTTAATTTCTTAGTGGGTACTAGAATCTACACAGACTGCACACAAGTCTGACTTTGGCCGGTCAATTCATGTATATCTATGAATAGATTCTTAATCAATTATTTCTCTAAACAACTTTTAGTAATTTAATTTTACCCCAGAAGCCTTATCAGTAGGCTTTGGCCTCCACTGAAAAGGTCCAGTTAGGTCCAACCATTAATATGCCCATACTTGGTGCATCTAACTAATGAATGATTAAGTTCGACTTTGGCCAGTCAATCTAACCATCATTTAGAGAGACACGACCAAGTAATTATATTATAAATGATAATTCCAATAGCCAATAAACACTAGGCCCTTGGGCCTCTAATGATTATCAAGCTAATGGACCCATTATTACTCAACCTAATGGGAGGCTATGATCTAGTTATCGGAATAACTATTTTATTTTAAGGACTTAGTAATTTTAGAGAATTTGGTTAACTCATTTTAAGAGAGGAAAGAAGATTAACTGGCTAATCACGATCCTCCCAATGACTTTACCAAGTTAGATTAATGGAGATCAGAGATAAGCTGGTCTAGGGACACCTAAATCAGTCACACTAATTTATCTAGTTGACATGGGTTAGCTCGAATCATCAAGTGATCTAATCAAAATATAATTTTACCAAAATAGCCAGGTAAGTGAGATCGGTAGAAGGGATATGCTATTAACTCGCCATAGACGCTAGCTATGTGAGTAGCTCCCAATTAAAGACCACTAGTGAAAACTGCTAGACTTACCTTAGACATCAACTGGTTAATTAGTTTCGATTGGATCCACCTAACAATTCAGGCTAGACCACTGAGCCAAAAATCAAGTCTATTTGATTCTTGTTATAGATATGGACTTGACCAACTACAACTATTGCAATTGATCTAGAGTGCTCTTGACCTAATCTAAAATAACACTTGATTAGATTTGATCAATTACTCTAATTAAGTCCATTCTTTAATCTAATCTTAGGTCTAATCTAATTAATGGACCTAATTCATCTTTACCCATTAACCCATGTGTTATAATTTTGTCATAGGATCTTTAATTCGTAGTTCTAGTTAATAATAAATAACCCTTAATTCTTAATTAAGTATTGGACTGATGGGTTGGGGTTCCGCATTTGAAAATAGTTTTCATATTTTGTAAAGTATTTTTATAATCTAATTCTATCCACTTAATGGGTTGACTCATTTCAGAAATGGATTGGCTTATTTCATAAACAGCAACCAGTTGCATATTTGAATCAATAACTATGCATATAACACAAATAAAATCATGGATCAATTTTAGATCTAATCTAAACATATTCATGATCATTATTTTTAGATTGAAATAATTTTAAATTTATTAAACCATAAATCTATTTAGATCATATCTAATATATTTATGATTAGTTTTTAGATTAGCATGTACTAGGATAACCTCTCCACTATAAGGGATAAACCTTACAGCAGGATAATCTTATAATTAGTCCATGCGATCCAAAAAAATATTTATTTTAAATTTAAATCTAAGGATACAATTTAGATCTAATCTAAATTATTATATCTAAACATGCATATATACCATGTTAATCAACCTAGGCTTTGATGCCAATGATGGAAAATAATTGCAGGGTTTCATGCATAGATTTCGAAATTTTTTCGAAAAATATGAAGTTGAAGACTTATGCATATGATCATATCATAAAACACCTACTAACTAGAATCTTATGACATAATATAAAGCATGTAAAACTCTAAAAAATAAATAACATACATAGGTATTGATCATATCAATACCGATCTAGATCTAATCTAGCATACTATAGAGATCAGATTTCTATACTTGATCGTGGGTCGAGAACTCCACTACTGATATTTATGATTGAGATTGTTGCTTAGAGCTGCATAGGATGTCTGACCTCTACAGGTTATCCATACAAAGCAACTATGCTGATTGGAGGTTCGATGATCAAAGATCTGCATGGGATGCTAGCTCCTTATAGATCCCTCATGATGGTTGATCTTGATTCTTTTTCTTCAGATCTCTTGAACCCTCCAAGAGATGAAGAACATGAGAGAGACTTAAGAGAGAGACTATTCCTCTCTTATCTCTCAAAATAATATGGAAGAAGGGGATCAATAACCCTAGAGAAGAACTCCTCTTCTTTCTTTTCTCTCACTAGGACACACTAAGATATTGTCCTAAAGAAATCTTCACCTTTTCTCATATATCTTTATATTATGTTGGACAGATAGGTGAGCAAAAAGTACTTTTAAAATACCAAAGGTGCATCTATTGACCTTTGATTCTCTCAAAACTAATGGTGTTTGGTAGAAATGATGCAATAAAGTAAAACTTCCCAATTATTTCAATTTATTCCATAACTAAATAGGGGTTAACAGTTGGATTAGGTTGGAGGCAAGGATCTAGATGAGGAATAGGGAAGAGTAATGAAGTGGACGAGCAAATTTTACTTCAAGAGGAGGTCCTTGAGTGTTGGTTCAATTTAGAATCCTAATCTATTTCATTACCTTGATTAGAAAATTGGCCTAAAAAATCTATGAGAATTTTTTAGGAAAAATAAAATAACATAAGAAAAGAGAAAGAAGAGGAGAGAGCAGGCTAATATAGTTCAAAGTTCCATGGTACTTGCTTTATCCAATATTTGTTAGCCCAAGATTTCTACTTAAAGAGACCCTCAACTCAAAGAAATAGATGGACCTTACATTTTCTTGAAGGTTTTATTGTTATAGAAGTTTGGATTTATGAATGAAGATGGTGGGGCTTAAGGAGAAGAGGGACGCAACAGATGATAAGTTAGAGAGGACTTGGGTTTAGGTGAACATTTGGATATTTTGTTATAAGCTGTCACGCCTTCAACTCGAAATCATGAGCTTAGCATGTGGCAACCACCACAAACTCTAGGAAACTCTATTTACAAATATGCAAGATATCTGATTATGATATCATAAAATAAGAAGTAGACTAAATAATCAATTAAATAAATTCAAAATTTAAATAACTAAAATCCAAACTTAATATATCATAAAATTTCAATAATATCCAATAGTCTTATATTGAACTTTAATAAATTCCTAATCTAAAATAAAAGATCAAGACTCTACCTCAAATCACTCTCTTCCAAAGCATAATTGAATGCTAGCTTAGTTCTCTAAATTTATAAAAATAGTAAAATATTGGGTAATGAGCTAAACAGTATAATAAGCAATGAACATTTTAACTAAAAAAATCAGATAACAAATTAATAGTTTTTGCTAAAAATAAGTATATAGAAATACTTCGGTCAAAAGACTAAATCAAGATATGCAACAATATCAAAACATCATACATGTGAATCAGATCTTTCGCAAAATTCAAATTTACTTTCGTGAATTCAAATTTTAAAAAACCAAGTTCAATCTTGTCGACCATGAATTATGACCATACTTGCACCTTATAGCTAGACCAGATAATAAGCTCAAAAGTAGTCAAAACACTAATCTATAAACTCTACTAGAAGGATACCAATGTGCCAATATATAATCCCCAATAGCAAGGTAACGACGAACCAACATATAAGCCCCATTGGAAAGGTGTTGACATGCCAATATATAGCCTCTACTACCATAGTATCAATGCGCCAACATGTAATCCTCATTGTTAGAGTGTCAATGCAAATAGATATATAACCCCTATTAGCAGGGTGTTAATATATCAACTTATAAATCTCATTAGTAGGGTATCAATGTACTAACATATAATCCTACTGATAAGGTGTTAACATGCCAACATATAATCCCCACTAGCAAGAGTATTAATGTACTAATATATAACCCCCATAGATAAAGTATCGATGTGCCAATATATAACCTAAACTAGTAGGATATTGATATATTAACATAGAACCCTGATTGGTAGAGTATCAACATGCCAACATATAACCCCACTAGTAGGGATTGATAAATAGTTAAATTTAGAGTCCAAAACCATATCAAATCAAAACTTTTTATAACAAAAACATATTTCATGTTCCAAATCAAAAGATACATAAAACCATGCATTATCAAAATCAATTGAGTATATAGTCTATATCAAAATCAAAATGTTCAATCAAGAATCATATAATATGTTAGAAAAAGGCATATCAATATATATGTATGTATGTATATGTGTGTGTCTATATATATATATATATATATATTAAAATAAAGGCTCTATGTTGGATGAGCTCCATCCACCACATACATGAATGACATTTACTTCTCATGTGGAATGCTATCCCATCACAAATTAATTGGAGGGCATTTCAAAGTATACCATAATAGGCATATAACCCCCAAAATGATGTTATAACAATTCAAAGAGTGGTAGGCATTTTTGTACTTTAAGAGCAAAAATTTATGCATAACTTTCCTTCTTTTTTTCTTTTCTTTGGATATTCAATGTTCCTCACCGAAACTAAAAGATTCTTCCTTTAAATCCCTTTTTTCTTGCTTTTCAATTGATTCTCCAACTTTAAATACCTTTAGAGATGGTTGGAATGAGAGTTCTAGCCATTGGGATTGAAAAATAGCCGTTGCAAAATTATCCGTTAAAGGCTGTCTACACAAAATAAGATCTTTCGATTTTTCACGAGACCTCTCATCAGATTTCGAGATCTCTCAATTTTGAATCGAGACGTCTCACCAAAATTGCAAGACCTCTCAAGAATCTTACGATACCTTTTGCTCTTAGAGCATAAAAATTAAGTTTCTATCTCCTGAGATCGAGACATCTTAAGTTCAACTCGAGACCTCTTGAAATCATGCCAGAACTGCATTTGGACGTGCCAGTCCACTTGAGAGCTCTTGAAAAAATTCTAAGACATCTCAAAAGCTACACCAAAACTATTTTGAGAAATTTTTGCTTTCAATCAAGAAGATTTGATTTTTATTTGAATTTTACTTTATGTCTTCCTTATTTTGGTCAAAGAGCTCTCTTTCTTTTGATCTTTGGAAGCTTAAGAAAATCTTTTCTTTAAAGATCTTAACTTGATCAATTTTTGTAGATCTTTTCATGAAATGATTCTTCAATTTAAATACCTGAAAAGACCTACATCCACTCATGAAACACATGGTTAAATACTCAATGTTTAGTAATCATCAAAATCAATCACGGGATTAACAATCTTCTCCTTTTTAATGATGGCAAAACTTTGAGTATATGCATAATAAAAATAAATAATGTGTTTCAATGTATTTTGCTAATATGTATCATGAAGACATGAAGTACTAGATCAAACACATGAATGCACACTTCATGAATATTCTCAATTAATCTTTAAAACATCAAAACTTTAAGTTTCTTAAGCATCAATCCTTCAAGCATATACTCAACATACTTCTCTCCCTTTTTGACAACATCATAAAGCTCATGAGAAGAAACAAAAAAAATTATCAAAATCAATATCAAAGCTTTAAATTGAGAGATATATCAAATTTATGAAGTCAAATCAAAGAAATCATCTCTTCTTTTAAAATAAAATAACTTTCTCTTAGAAAACTTAGCTTGAGCTCAAATAATAAAGGCTCTTCCCCTTTATAAATGAATATAATCTTTTTTAATCTAATTTTTAAATATACACTTTTAAGCTTTAAGAAGAATAAAGATTTTTAAAGAATTTAATCATAAAATCAAGCATAGTATATACTTTAATATTTAATTTCTTTTCTTAAAAATTTTAGTCAATTAAGTTAAAAAAAGGTATGTATCAAGAATGTATCGAGTAAAGTAAAATAAATATAATCAAAGCAAGAGATAGTCATATTTTTAAATTTATTTCTTTGAGTAAAAATTACTTCAATACAAATTATTCATAAACATTTTGCACTGCACAATAAAAATTTAGGATTAAATTTGAATTCTCAAATGAGTTTTAAAATTATGTTTAAAAATTTATTTCTTGGAGGAAGAAAATATTTTTAAATTTAATTTAACTTCGACTAATTTTTTAAAAATAAATAGAGTAATTAAATCATCCATATCAAATTAAATAAATACGATAAAGCTCAATCTAAGAAGTTCATAAATCAATTGATTGAGAGCTTAAGATCAAAATCTTGAATCAAATTAAGATGAAAGGCATTTCTCTTCTTATTTTTGAGATACTAAGAAATTAATTTTCTTTTAATATTTCAATAACATTATCTTTCTCTACTTTTTATAATTTTGGCTTAATTCTTTTAGCTTACAAGATTATCTTTCCCTATTTTTCATAATTTTGATTCAATTATTTTAGCTTACAAGTTTTCTCTTCCTTTTTCTTTCAAATCAAGCATATTTAATATGAATTTAACTACTAAATTTAGATTTTCTAAATTTAAAAGAAATTTTTAATTTTAAAGTCCTTTTTAAAATAAATGATCAATTCTTCTTTAATATTTTCTCTTTCTTTCTTTAGTAAATAAACTCATTTCTTTGAAAGATTGTCTTGATACCAATTAAACTAAAATTAAGACTAAATCATGATTTTCTTGATAGTTTAATATCACTTAGAGGTCAATTTGCAAGTTCAGCTTGATACCAATGAATTTAGTTTTGAATTAATAAAGATGAATTAATTTAAATCAAATAATTTAAGGATTTTGAATGATAAATCAATTTGAATTGATATTAGCAAATTAGACAAGATAAATCATAAATTTTTTTTTATTATTCTTTAAAAGGATCATCTCTTTCTTTTTTTAAGAAATATCAAGCAATCAGGTACAGAAAAGATATGTATTTTTAAATTTATTTCAAATGATATCATATCAAACATATAGCTATGCAAAATCAGATTTGAAATAAAAATATTCTTCTCTTTTTTTTGCTAAAAGATAAATCAATCAAATACATGATAAATAGCAAGCTATTTGATGCTAATTACTTAAAACTGAAGTCCTCTTTAAAAGTTTAGAATTAAAAATAAATGAAAATTTTTTTGAAATATCTTGCTTGATATCAACTTCAAAAGATTCAAGAAGACCATTTTTCAAATTTAATTTTTAAAATCAATCAATTGAAATAAAATAAGAATGTTCATCAATAAATTCTCTTTGAAGATAAGAAAGGGCAATCAAATCAATAATCAAGAAAGATATTCAAATCAATTTAAAAAATCAAAAATTAATCAATTAGGAACGTTCCGATGATCAAATAGGATAAGATCAAATCAAGAAAAAATTAGATGAAGGTTCTATGAGTTCAATTCAACTAGAAAATTTTGAAATCCTTAAGGGTTAACCAAAGATGCAATACAGATGACTACATCAAGCACTTAATTTTTATAATTAAATATTTTATTTTCAAATACTTAGATCATGCAATTTTTTTAAGATATTTCAATATTTAAGCATCTTATGGGGGATTGTCAAACTTAGTTTCTCTTATGAATTTAGCAATTAAAACATTTAAACCAATTAAGTATCTCTTAGTTTAAATTCATCAAATATAGAATTGATATGGGGAGACTTAAAGTATCAAGCTAAATTTTAAGTTTAATCATTTCAATCATTGATATATAGAGAAAAGCATATTAATTTAAAAAATAAAATATTCAAATTATTGCAAGCATCAAAATCAATCATACTTATCAAAATATAAGAGGAGTTTTCATATGCATACATGTTAACAAATCATTAAAGTTAATACATCAAGCTTTCAATCCATAGAGTATGATTATTTTAAGTAATGATAAATCATCAAAATCAATCAAACAATGATGGCATGATGTGAGAAAAGTTTAGATTTTACGAAATCTCATCACCCATCCAATTTCATTTCCAAGGCATCCAATCATAATATTTTACTCTTTTTATTCCATTGGATTTTTGATGTACCTACAAAATCATTTACTAGATTTTGGTGCCCAAGCCATCTTGGGTCCATTGAGGTTAGAGCTTATGATTTTTTTTGGAACCCATATTTGCTTTATCAAGGCATGGCCAATTTTCTTAAAGTTGCATTCCAAAATTTTGTGGCCAATTTGATTACATTTAAAGCATTTAATGGTATGATTTTTAGTTGAAGCTCTTGTAAAAATATTTTTAGCATTTTGCTGCTTTCTAGAAATATTAAAATCAGTTTCTATTTTATTGAAAACAATCCCATATCTTTTACCATAGATTGGAGATTTGGAAAACTAATGATAAACTTTTCAGTAATAGATTTTAAAACTTCAATCTCTCTTCTTAATTTTTTATTTTCTTCCAAGAGCTCTTTCTTTTCATTTAAAAGATTTTTATTTTTTTTAAGAAGAATCTTAAAGTATCATTATCCGTTTTAAGCTTCATGTTTTCTTTAACTAAAGAATTTTCATCCATTCTTCTTTTTCTTTAGCCAAAATATTTTTTTCTTTCAAGATATCTTCTTTTTCACTTAAAAGTTAGCTAAAAGAAAATTTTATTTTTTAAGTTCTCTATTTTTAAGCCTTAATTTTTTAAATTCATCCATTAATTCATTAAAGGCTTCAAATAACTCATCAAATATAAAGTCGAAAGAATTTTTAGGATTTACCTTATTTGTATTAGCCATGAGGCAAGGATTGGCGATACCTTCTTTCTCTTTCTCATTTTTTTTTATACTTTTCTCCCCCTCAATTGATGCTTTCTTTTTTCTTTGTTTCCTTTTCTTCTTTTTCTTTCCATCCTCATGAGCCATGAGGCATATACTAGGATGGGCTTTCTTGTCTTCTTTGGAGCTTGATATTTCTTCTTATTTTGCTCTGTCAAAAATAATTTTCAATTTCTTCCAAACTTATTTTGCTAAAATATAAGAAGAAATTAGATTGAATTTATTTAAATCTAATGAACAATAAAGCATATTTAAAGCCTTAGCATTTAGTTGGGTCATTTCTTTGTCATGCTCGATCAATGCATTGGATATGTGTGAGCCATCTATTATAATTTTTCATAGCATATAATCATGTGCTTGCATAAAGATTTTCATTCTAGCTTTCCAATAGATATAATTAGAATCATTAAAAATTGGAGGTCTATCTATAGAATAACCTTCATTAAATAAAGACTCCATTTGGATTGCCAAAATCTATAGCTCTAAATGGTTAGGTCAATAATCAATAACAGAGCACCTGCTCTGATATCAATTATTGCCCAGAGGTAGCAACCCATGAGGGGGTGATGAATTGGATTCTTATAAAATTTTAACCAAATTTACTTTCTAAATAGGTATTTGCTTTGATTTTAACTTAAGTAGTGTGGTTCAAATATAAACAATATAAGCAGCAATAATTTTAGGATATACAAATGCTATGAAGAAATTTGAAAGCTAATCTAAATAAATAGTAAAATAAGTAAAACAAGAATGAAAAATATAATACAAACATACAAGATTTTATAGTGGTTTGGAGCAACCCACTTCTACGTCCATTTTTCAAGCTTTTCTTAGGATTTTTACTATAATCTACTCTTGATTATAGTTTGTTTATTTTTTCAGGCTCACAAACAAATCTAGTTGATTTTTATAGAAGCACCAATCAAAATCTTACACTAATAGTTTTTCAAGATCACTATTAATCCAGTTGATTTTTCAGACTCACCAACCAAAACCTACAATATCCAATTTTGGGCTTGGATGGGCCTAATCCCTAAGTTTCTTTCTCCAAAGAAACTTGTAAAGAAATCAAAAATATAAGTATAAAAATTTAGCACAGAAATAAAAATAGAAATGAAACTCTATAATTCATAATGAAGAAGCTAATGATGTGCTTGATCGAAGCTTGGTTTTTCTTTAATTTATACTTGAGAGGATGAAGAAGATGTTGGAGAAGATTGCTCTGAAGGCTTGCTAAAATCTATGCATAACTTTTCTTCTTTTTTTCTTTTCTTTGGATATTCAAAGTTCCTTACCGAAACTGAAAGATTCTCTTTAAATCCCTTTTTTCTTTCTTCCCAATTGATTCTCTACCTTTATATACCTTTAGAGATGGTTGGAGTGAAAGTTCTAGCCGTTGGGAGTTTTGAAATAGTCATTAGGGTCGAAAAATATTCGTTGTAAAACTATCTATTGAAGGCTGTTCGAGCAAAACGAGATCTCTCAATTTTTCATGAGATCTCTCACTAGATTTCGAGACCTCTCGATTCTGAATCGAGATATCTCGTCAAAATTGTGAAATCTCTCGAGAATCCTATGAGATCTCTTGCTCTCAGAGTACAGAAACTAAATTTCTATCTTCTAAGATCGAGATGTTTCGAGTTCAACTCGAGACCTCTCGAAATCATTGTAGAACTGCATTTGGGCGTACTAGTCCACTCGAGAGCTCTCAAAAAAATTTCAAGATATCTTTAAAATTGCTCCAAAGCTATTTTGAGAAATTTTTGCTTTCAATCAAAGAGATTTAATTTTTATTTGAATTTTACTTTATATCTTATTTTAGTCAAATAGCTCTCTTTTTTTTGATCTTTGGAAGCTTAAGAAAAATATTTTCTTTAAAGATCTTGACTTGATGAAATTTTGTAGATCTTTTCTTAAAATAATTTTTTAATTTAAATATCTGGAAAGACCTACATCAACTCATGAAATACATGGTTAAATACTCAAACCTTCAAAGTTTGGCAATTATCAAAATCAATCATGGGGTCAACAATCTTCTCCTTTTTGATTATGGCAAAACTTTGACTATATGCATAATAAAAATAAATAATATATTTCAATGCATTTTGCTAATATGTATCATAAAGATATGAAGTACTAGATCAAACACATGAATGCATACTTCATGCATATTCTTAATTAATCTTTAAAATATCAAAACTTTAAGTTTCTTAAACATCAATCCTTCAAGCATATACTCAACATACTTCTCCCCCTTTTTGACAACATCAAAAATCTCATGAGAAGAAATAAAAAAAATTATCAAAATCAATGTCAAAGCTTTAAATTGAGAGATATATCAAATTTATGAAGTCAAATCAAAGAAATCATTTCTCCTTTTAAAATAAAATAACTTTCTCTTCAAAAACTTAGCTTGAGTTCAAATAATAAAGGCTCTCCCCTTTTGTAAATGAATATTACCTTTCTTAATCTGTTTTTCAGATATGCACTTTTAAGCTTTAAGGAGAATAGAGTTTTTCAAAAAATTTAATCATGAAATCAAGCGTAGTATATACTTTAATATTCAATCTTTCCTTTTCTTAAAAATTTTAGTCAATTAAGTATTGAGAAATATGTCCCAAAGCCAATCGTCACCTTGTTGATGGTTGAGCTACTTTATATTTATAATTGATTCATTAATAAATAAAATATATTTTTGGCTTTTTTTTATCATAAGTATTCATCTTCTAATGAACTTTATTATTGTGATGAAGTCCTTAGGACTATTTAGCTTTGATAAAGAGAGAATTTATCGATTAGTCCTTAAATTTATTTATGATCAAATGATAGACTATTAATAAGGATGACAGCATCTATCGAGCATAGGTCACTGTATGCCATATAGGTTGGTTGTCCTCTTAACCAAGAAGTATGGAGATATTGGTATGGCATATAGGTGAGATATATGGGTACATCATCATTAAACATGACCAACTTCAGAGCATTCTACTATCAAGAATGTCTCTGATGGGATATAACTATAAGTGTTTCTTTGATCTGAGATCATCTCAGTGACCTGCAAGCAAGTCACTATGCTTTGGTACCAGACTAACTGAATTTCTAATTCAGTAACGAAAGGCTTCTGGGCATTGTCAAGTACTTGCAAAGTCAGAGTGTGATCAAGATGGGATTGACCACTCCAAGAGTTGGAGAAGAATGTATCACTATATTTCAATATAGCAAAACCTTGGCCAGGGTAATCCATCAGATCGATTTGATATTTTGAAATATAATATGGACAACTTGATCAGAGTTGATAGTTCAACTCTGAGGTGTCCTATGAGCATTTTGATCAAGGAGATGAATTATATAAAAACTATATCCGCATGGGTTCTAAGGATGTTGTTCTACACATTCGACCTATCCGATCGTCGGATACAATTGCTAGATGATCACTTCGATTGGTACAAAAATCTATTTCTATGCTACTAACTTAGGTTCAGACATATGAAGCCACACACATTAGAGCATATGATCTGATCGAATGGTTGATCAATGATTAAGAGTCATTCTAGGATTAAATAATCAATATGATTGGTGTTTAACCTAGTGCAAGTATTGCAGGAGGATCAATTAGCAATTAAATTACTAATTAGCTTAATTTGATTAAGTCAGAGGATCGAGATTAAGTCTAATTAAATATGATTTAATTAGATTTAGTTTAGGCTTAATTGGATCAAGTTCAATTGACTTATTGGATAAGCCAAGTACAACAAAGAACTAGTCCTAGTCTAACTAGGACTCGGGTCAATTCAATTTTCTAATTTGATTAAATTAGAATTAAATATTATTTAATTAAACCTTTAAATGGATTAGGGCCTTACTTAATTGAGTTGGTTTACTCTTGATTTTATTTGGTTAAATGACCTTGTTTGACCAAGTCAAAATAGGAGTCCTAGTGTGACTAGGACTCCCTAACCTTGCGCCACCTTAGCCCACACCCCCCACATCCATTTTTCTTTATTTTGTGCATAAGATCTCCTCTCTTTGATCATCATGCATGCCCCTCTCTCCCTCCCTTTCTCATATGGCAATTTATTGAAAGACCAAGTCAAAAGGGGAGTTAGTTTTGCTTTAGGATTCTATGAGATAGAATCCTTGTTGACCAAATCTTCTCTCCCCTGTGTGCCGCCCTCTCTCCTATTTTTTATCCACTATTTTCATGGTGAGAAAGGAGAATTTATGCATTCTCCCTTGCTGGATTCATTAAAAAAATCAAAGGAGGGGCGCCCAAGAGTTGGGCGCCCCAACCACTTGCCAAATCTAGTTTTTGACCTAGACAAGGACTCTTCTTTTTCTATAAATTTTGGATGAATTTTGGCTAATTTTTTTTATGAAATATAGATCTTTGGAAGAGGTTTGGGGTGTGCAAAAATTATAGGAAAAGGGTCCTTGGGCATGAGGGTTCTATAGGCACCAAACTAGGTGTCTATGTGAGAGAAAAGAGAAGAAGAAGAGGGTCTTCTTCTAGGATTGTTTTATTCTTCATCTCACCTCTTTCTTTTGAGTTTTTTCTGAGAGAGTATAAGATAAAAAAACTCTTCTCTTCCTTTTCATATTTTGGAGAGTTCGAGTTTTGAAGAAGAAAGTGTCAGATCGATCGTTGAAGAATGATCAACACGGTACTTACATGCTTTGCTGATTTTCTGCATTAGACTTTAGATTAGAGTTCGTAGGCTCGTGTGGATGACTCTTAGAGGCTGAATGCATGTGTGGCTCATGAATTCATCCTCAAGCTCAGATCAGCAAGTTAGAACATCTAACTTGCATAGGTAATAGATCTGATCTATTGATTTTGTACCTGCATTAGATGTAGTATAGATCTAGGTTGATGTGATCAACCTTTTCTTCTTCTTTATATTTTTAATTTTTAATTTAATATTATACCTTGATCATGTAATAGATCTAAGATCTTGATATTTATATATTTATTTAAATAAATATTAAATTTATTTAAGTCTTTTACTATCTGATCCTGAAAAAGTTTTAAGATCTATCCGTGAAATCCTAGATCTTGTTCCTACAATTGGTATCAGAGCCTAGGTTCTTATTACATGATTTTTATGCATATTTAGATTATTTCTTAGATTAGATCTAATTTATAATCTAATTATTAAATCTAAAATTAAAAATCTAGATCTCATGAATTGCCATAAGGTTGTCCTGCTGTAAGGTTTATTCCTTACAGTGGAAAGATTGTCCTAGTTTATAATGATCTGACTCTAATCATAAATTTATTAGATTTGATTTAATTTTATTTATAATTTAATAGATTTAAAATAGTTTTAGATATAAAAATAAAATATTTTAGATTGCATGGACTGTCATAAGGTTGTCCTACTGTAAGGTCTACCCCTTACAGTAGAAAGGTTATCCTAGTAGGTGCTGATCTAAAATATTGATCATAAAATTTTAGATTAGATCTAAGAGATTTTATGATCTGATTAAAAATATTTTAATCTAATTTAATTATCATAAATATGTTAGATTTGATCTATGGAGATTTATGATTGATTATTATTAAAATTATTTTAATTACATGAATCTATTTAGATTAGATCTAAAGTAGTTTCATGTTTGTTTTACTTGCATATTGATTATGAATCAAACATGCAACTTGATTGATAGAATCATATTATAAAAATATTTTATAAATATGAAAATCATTTTTAAAAAGTCAAACCCCAACCCTCAGCCCAAAACTTGATTAAGAATTAAGAAGTTGTTTGATTAGATTCTAGGATTGTAAATTGAAGATCCTATGACATGAATCATAACACATTGGGTTAATGGGTTAGTGGGGATTAAGTCCATTAATTGGGTTAGACTTAAGGTTAGATTAAAGAATGAACTTAATTAGAGAATTGCCTAAATATAATTAATTATTATCTTAGATTAGGTCAAGGATTCTCTAGATTAATTATAATAGTTGTAGTTGGTCAAGTCCATATCTTTAACAAGAACCAAATGGACTTGATTCTTGGCTAAGAGGTCTAGCTCGAACTGTTAGATTGATCTAATCAAGACTAATTAAACCAGTTGGTGTCTAAGGTAAGTTTGGCACATATGACTGGTGATTTTTAATTGATAGCCTACTTACCTAACCATTTTTTATGGTGTCTAAGGCAAGCTTTGGCAGACCCTTCCACCGATCTCACTTATCTGACCTTCTTAGTGAGATTGAGTTTTGATCAGATCACTTGACAATTTGAGTTGACCCATGTCAGCTAGATAAATTAGTGTGACTGATTTAGGAGCTCCTAAACCAGCCTATTAGTGGTCTCTCTTATGCTGACTTGGTGAAGCCAGTGAGAGGATCATGATAAGCTGGTTAATCTGACCTACTCACTTTTATAAATAAATTTTCTAAAATTATTAGATCTCTAAAATAAAATAGTTATATGATAACTGGATCATAGTCTTCCATTAAAGTGGATGATAATGGATCCATTAGTTGGATAATCATTGGAGGCCCAAAGGCCTGGTGCTTATTGATTGATGGAATTATTATTCATTATATGATCTCTTGGATACATCTTTCTAAATGATGGTCAGGTGGGCCAACCAAAGTTGGGCCTGATCATTCATTGGTTAGATGGGCCAAGTATGGTCATGTTAATGGTTGGACCTAACTGGACCCTTTTCTAAGAAGGCCAAAGCCAACTGATCAGGGGCTGGGGAAAAATTTAATTATTAAAAGTTATTTGGAGAAATAATTGGTTATGAACCTACCCTTAGATGTACATGAGTAGGCCAACCAAAGTTGGGCTCGTGTACAGTCTATGTAGATTCTAGTACCCACTAAAAAAATTATGATAATTCCTCGGATTGGAGGTAGAGGCTATCAATTAGAATAAATAGTGAGAAAATCTTTTGATTAAAGTTTAAATCTTTAGGTTTAATGAATCAATTACTGATTAGGTTATATTTTTCCTTTGTATAGATATGGCCACTTTCTTATCGCTTCGATCATTGTTGGACAATGATAAGTTGGTGGGATCCAACTTTGATAGATGATACCAAAAGCTGAAGATGGTCTTGGAGCATGAACGGATCCTATATGTGCTGACGGATCTTGCACCTGAAGAGCCAGCTACCAATGCACATTGAACAATCAGAGACACTTACTAGAAGTAGTTCAGTGATCGGACCATGGTGCGCTGCATCATGCTGGCTGCTATGAGCGATGAGTTCAGTTGCAGATTTGAGATGGCTCAACCAAAGGACATGCTTCAAGTGTTGGAGGATTTCTTTGGCACACCCAATGACGTGGAGAGGTACAAGACTAGTTATGCCATCTTCAATGCCAGAATGCGGGATGGTGCCTCTATCATTGATCATATATTGTACATGATCGAGCTGATAGAGTAATTGAGCAAGCTCAGCTTTTTCTTACATAAACAACTTGGAAAAGATGCAATATTGAACTCATTGCTCAAGTCGTTTCTCCCATTCCTTACTCATTTCAGAATGACAAAGCCTGAAGTAGACTACCATAGGTTACTAGGGTTACTTCAAAACTTTGAGAAGGATCACCAACTCCACAAAGAGTTGGTGAATTTAGTGGGAGGTTCATCTTTTGACTCTTGATCTTTTAGGAAAGAAAAGAAGAATAAGAAGAAAAAAGCTAAGAAGGTGCAAGTTCAGACTGGGACATCTATGCAGGGCCAGATCAGGAAGATCAAGCTCGATAAGAGTCAAGCTGAATGCTTCTTTTGCAAGCAGCAGGGGCACTGCAAAAGGAACTACCCTCTATATATTGCCTCTCTGGACCCGAACTGGCAGAGAAAGAAGCAAGCTATTGCTGGATAAGGTATTTATATGATAACTTCTTATAATTTCTCTATTTATGATATTACTAACTGGATATTGGATATTGGTAGCTCTTACCATATTTGCAATTCATTACAGGGATTGCAAGTCAGTAGGAAATTCGAGCAAGATGAAAGGTTCCTGAATATTGGAGATGGAAGATCGGTTCCAGTTCTAGCTTTAGAAATTTTAAAACTTATATTTGAGTCCAATACCAATGTTCTTAGTGATTGTCACTTCTGTCCCAGTTTCTTTTTAAATATTATTTCTATAGGTCTTCTAGCCAAAAATGATTATGAAATTTTAATAAGAAAATAAGTTTGTAATATCATTATGAATGGTGTTATTATTTTCTATGGACATTTGACAATGATGTGTATATGCTATCACAATCTATTAACGTAGTCTATTCAACCAGCAAGTATCCTAGATTAGATAGTATGTCACATATCTACTTATGGCATTGTAGGCTAGGTCATATAAACAAGAATCGGATAGACAGGTTAACTCAAGCGGAAATCCTCGAAGTCAATGATTATGAATCACTTTCAACCTATGAATCCTATATTTTTGGTAAAATGACCAAGTCATCTTTTACTGAAAAAGGTGAAAGAGCCACTAAGCTCTTAGGTCTAGTACATATTGATGTATGTGGACCAATGAGCACAAGTGCCAAAGGTGGATATGTCTACTTCATTACTTTCATAGATGATCTATCTGGATATGGATATGTCTATCTGATGAAACATAAATCGAATTCTTTTGAAATATTCAAATGATTCCGAAGTAAAGTAGAAAAATAAACTGAAAAGAGTATTAAAACTCTTTGATCTGACCGAGGAGGAGAATACCTTTTTAGTGAGTTTCTCACATATCTAGGAGAGAATGGGATTCTCTCTCAATGGACTCCTTCGAGAACACTACAGCATAATGGTGTGTCTGAAAGGAGAAATTAGACTCTATTAGACATGGTCCGATCCATGATGGATTTTGCCAGCTTGTCGATATCCTTTTAGGGATATGCACTCGAATCAGCTTGTTATCTATTAAATAAGGTTCCAAGTAAGTCTGTAGTTAAGACTCCATATGAGATATGGATAGGGCATAAGCCAGCACTTTCACACCTTAGGATTTAAGGGTGTCCGACTTATGTCAAACAGTTAGTTACAAATAAACTTAGACCTACGTCTAACAAGTGCATATTTATAGGGTACCCAAAAGAGACAAAAGGATACTATTTCTACCATACTGATGAACAAAAGGTGTTCGTTAGCCTTAGGACAATCTTTTTGGAAAAGGAATTCCTTGGTGAAGGAACTGTTGCCTCTAGGATTGAACTTAATGAAGTTCAACAGATAGAAAAATCGACACCTATAGTTGAACCAGAATCAAATTTGATTAGATCAAATTTGTAGCCTAGTGTACCTGCACCATTAAGACATTTCGGTAGAGTATCATAATAGTTGGATAGATACTATGATTTCTTAGTCCGAGATGGTGATTCCATCGAACTTGATGAAAATAATGAGGATCCGATCACCTATATGGATGCTATGTAGAGACCTAATTCAGAGAAATGGCTTGAGGCCATAAAATCCTAAATGGAGTTCATAAAGGTCAACGATGTGTGGATATTGGTTGACCCATCCGAAGGGTTTAAATCCATTGGATGTAAATGAGTCTTCAAAAGAAAGAGGAGCGTAGATGGAAAGGTGGAGATCTATAAAGCACGTCTGATTGCCAAGGGGTATTGCCAACGTTATGGTATTGACTATGATGAGACGTTCTTCTATGTGATAATGCTCAAGTCCATTTGGATTATGCTTGTAATTGCATCTGAACTATGAGATCTGGTAGATAGATGTGAAGACAACTTTTCTGAATGGAGAGTTGACCGAAGAGGTGTATATGATACAACATGAGGGGTTCAAATCCATAGACAAGTCCAAGGTGTGCGATCTTCAGAGATCCATTTATGAACTAAAGTAGGCATCTTTGAGTTGGAACATGCATTTTGATAAAGAGATCAAAATGTATGGCTTCGTTAAGAATGACGAAGAACTCTGCATTTACAAATGGGCAAATGATCCAATAGTGGTATTTCTTGTTTTGTATGTGGATGTCATTCTCGAAGAGAATAACATCCCCGCACTGCAGGGAATAAAAGTCTGGTTGTCGCCAGAATTCTTCATAAAGGACTTGGGTGAAGCATCCTACATCCTAGGGATGAAGATCTATAGGGATAGATCTAAAAGAATGCTTGGATTATTCTAATTCACGTACATAGATACTATGCTGAAGAGGTTCAGTATGGAGAATTCCAAAAAAGGCTATCTCCTGATAGGCCATGAAATTTCGCTCTCTAAGAAGGATTGTCTGACAACTTCTAAAGAGAGAGAGCATATGAGTAGAGTCCCATATGCTTCGACAGCGGGATCTATCATGTACGCCATGATATGTACGAGATCAGACGTGGCATACTCACTAGGAGTAGTGAGTAGATACCAGTCTGACCTCAAAGAAAGCCACTGGAAAGTGGTTAAAGCCATACCTAAGTATTTGAGAAACACTAAGGACCAATGGTTGATTTATGGTGAGTCAGATTTAAAACTTATGGAATTTACAGACTCCAGCTTTCAATCTGACCATGATGATAGTAGAAGCATGTCAGGATATATCTTTACTCTAAATGATGGAGCCATCTACTGAAAGAGTTCCAAGCAGCATTGATAAGCATCATAAATTCACCAATAAAAATATTAATTTATTAATTAATTTATATTAATTTTTAAAAATTATTAATCAATTTATATATAATTTTTAAAAAATTCATATTTTTATTAATTAAAAAATTAATTAAAAAAATAATAAAAAATAATAAAAATTAAAAAATAAAATTTTATTATCAGTAGAAAGAGCTCATTTTTTTGATCACAACAAAATAAATTTCAAGTAAAAACGGAGCTAAAATGGAAAAGATATGAATTTTTAAAAATATAAAATAAATAAAAATTAAATAAAAAAGAAAATGGCTCAGTCGGCTCTGCAAGCCGAGCCACCAAGCCAAGCCGAGCCACCAAGCCAAGCCAAGCCATCAAAGCCGACTCAGCCGTTGAAGCCATCAGCCGGTCCACGATCCAGGCGTGGACCGCCAGCTCAGCAAAATCTGGCGAATCAGAGCTTGCCATGTGGTGGACCTAGACCCCTAAAGGGTCTACAGAAATTTATCGCGGCTCACAAGGGTAATTTAGTCTTTTTGCTCGATAACAGAAGCGCTGATTGATTGCGGCGTGCGGTGCGGCCGGTCCATGCGGTCCATGGGAACAGTGATTGCGCGATCGGATGGATGTGGTTGTTCGCGGTCAGGATCGGACGGCTGTGGTTGCTTCCGGATTTGATTCAGCTGCAGACATCATGCGGATCACCATCGGACGACAGCGCTGGATCCAGGTGATGATCCAACGGTCCAGAAAGCTCCCGACGGTGATCAAACTCTCAGGCGCATGATTTGCGGCCAGATTTCCTCCATCAAGTGCAATCCAACGGCCAGAATTTAATCTGACCCGATCTGAGCTAATCTGCATCCAATTTTGATGATTTTTGGACCGTTGGATTCCTATTGAATGACCAGATTTCACCAAACTTATCAGAGTCATATCAGAACTATTTTAATTCAAATTTTATTTAGATTTTGATGATTACAAAGTTCATTAGTCCCATATTGCCTTTAGAAAAAATATCCAGCCCTCCTAGCACTATAAAAAGGACCCTAGGCCTCCAGAAATCAACATCTCCGATCAAGGTGAAGCTTTGGTACAGGGCGAAGCCAGGCTATGGGTTAAAGGCTGCTTCGAAGCAACGGGTGCCGAGAAGAAGAGCCGAGCTTCTACACCATCTTTCTGCCAATGCCGATCCAAGATCAGAGATCAGGCTATTTTATTCTTTTTAAATTTTATGTATTTAAATTTTAAAATTTTAATTAATAAAAATTTTATTTTTTTATACTTTAATTTCTTACTTTTTATTTTTATTGTAATTTAATTTCTGCACTTTAAATTATTGCTTTGCAAGTAGATGCTAAGATCTAACTAGTAGATCTTAGTACCAAGTTTAAATTCCTGCACCTTTTAATTTTTGCTTTTTATTTTCCGACTTCACTTTTGATTCTAAAAATCTTTTTCTTCTTTTCTTTTCAAAAATCAAAGATTTCAAATCTAAAAATACTACCTTCCCTGTGGATTCGACCCGACTCACTACTATCTACGCAATTTCAATGATTTTAAGAAGTCGGATTAAACTGATAAACACGGTGTCTTAACGACAACATCGTGTTCCTATCAAGTTTTTGGCGCCGTTGCCGGGGAAGGAATAGATGCTATTTTTTTCTTTGATTTCTTTGATTTTTTTTTTATAAATTAATTATTTTTTTAATATTGCTTACTAATTTTTTTTTATTTATTTTGTAGAAAAAAAAAAGAGAAAATGAAGAAAGCATCAAATTTTGGTGAGATCAATCCTAACCCTAGTCCTCTTTTCTTTTTATTTATTTATTTATTTATTTTATTTTTAAATTAATTTAAAAAAATATTCATTTAAACCTAATTAAAAGCCTCATGATAAGATTAGAAATCCTAACTGCTTAGAGCATGCATCATATTAGTTTTATTTTTATCTTTATTTTATTTTTATTTTTTTGGTGATTGCTGGAGGCAAGGTAAGCCTTTCAGAATTCAATTAGTTGCATGCATCTAGTTTAAATTGCATAGAACCCTTTGATTGAATTTTTTTTTTTGCATATTCATATTAAATCAAATTAAGGGCAATACCCAATTAAATAAGATAAGGTGGGGATTTGATCACCCTTCCTTAGCCCACAAACAACCAACCAACATCCTGCATTGACCTAAACCTTTAAATTAAAATCAATTAGACATCAACCCTAGGAATTCGAGCTCAATAGGACAAGGAATCCTAAGAGTTGAACTGGGTTAGGATAAGTCAACTTGACTGGTGACTAGAAAAGTGGTTCAGGGACGACTGGGCCCGAAGGAAGGTGGTTTTTAATTGGTTCCGTTCGCTTACCTGGCCAAGCACAATTGGTGTCTAAGGCAAGCAACGGGGGGACTCCCACCAACCTTACACTTACCTGGCTAGTTGATTGGCTAATCCTACACTTGGAGGGCTTGAAGGTGACCTTGGCAGTTAGGAGCTGTCTAGATCTAGGATAACCCTTAGTCAGGATTGATTGACCAACTTGATTGCTAACCAACATCAAACCTAATTAAACTTAATTCTTCTCTCTCTTCTTAGTTCTAGGACTCCTTAGGACCTCTTCTTTAGAACTTCTTCTTTCTTTCTTTCTTCTTACTCCTCTAAAAATAAAATAAAATAAAATAAAATAAAAATTAAACTAACTAAAAATTAATAATTAAATTAAATTAAATTAAATTAAAATTAATAAATAAAATAATTAAAAAAATTAATTTTTAATATAATAAAATAATAATAATAAAAAAAATAAAAAAAATATTCTAAAAATTTTTTTAAACCATACATTAGGGTTACACTAATACATGCATGGTAGGAAATCACTTTTTCTGATTTAGTTGAACTTAATTGAATGGTTGATTCACATTAAACATAATAATCAAATGGCTAATCTGAACCTAATAGTCCAAAAATTAGATAAAGTTGACCTTCTTGCTCAGAAAATAGATCAACTCCTAATCCTAGGTCAACAATCTCCTGCACAATTCACATCATCTTCTAATTATCAGGAGATTTATTCAATCTGTGCTAGCCCAACCCATCATGTGAGTGAATGTCCTATGGCTGCACAATTTCCATATTTTATCCAAGAACAAGTTCAAGCTACTCAAGGATACTCCAAATTGATTAATGACCCATTTTCAAATTCATATAATTCAGATTGGAGTAACTTTAATTTTTCTTGGACATCCCAACAGACTCAGGCTCAGACCCAAATTTCACTTGAGCAAAATTATCAAAATAGATCCCAATATCAAAATTATGCCTATAATAATGGTCAGCCTAGTCAGTTTAACCAGCCATCATATTATAATCAGCCTTCATACCCACCTCCTCAACAGACCAATCTAGCTGATGATAGATTTAACCAACTTCAATAATTAATTCTAACTCAACAGCAATCTATCGCCAGACTAGAAGCTCAAATAGGATAATTAGTTGAGTCTAACATGAGGAGAGAACTAGATCAACTACCGAACCTACCAATTTCAAACAACCCACCTAATGACCACCAACCACCTGGATTAAATTATCAATCTAATGTTTCATCTAAGAATCTCCAATTTGAGAATGCCAAAGTAATTCCTGAACTTAAAAGCTATAGGATTCTTATGGACCCATACCAAGACCAGGTGAGAGAGGCTAGTACTGATGCTAGCCAAAATAAAAATTTAGAGGAACTGGTTAGTACTGAGACTAACCACATAGAAGAACCCAAGCCAGGAATTAGTACTGATGCTAGTTCCTAGTTTAAATGAGATAGAAATAAGGAGAAAAGAGAATAGATGATTTACCCGAGACTTATAAACCTAATGTCCTATTCCCTTCAACCCTAGAAGCTGGTTCTTCTTATAAAAATCAAAAGGCATGTAATGAAATGTCAATGGAGTTGTTTAAGCAAGATCACATTAATTTACCTCCAGAATTAAAATCGCCTTTAGTCACCATTCCAGCACCCATTGAATCAAACTTAACTCCTAAAACTCCATTCATGAGCATTTTAGAAAAACAAATAGGAGAAATTCTTAATAAATATGGGTCTGAGAATGGAATCATAAAAATATCCCAAAAATTAATAGTGAATATATCAATAATGGGATTAAAAATCAACTTTTTGAGATTGACAATCCAAAACCATTGGAATTTATCAATCTAATATTCGACACAGGATAGTGAGCTGCATTATGTTTGGCTGAAGATGGTAAACTTAGCGCTTGTTGGGAGGCAACCCAATATTTAGTTTTTATCTAATTTATTTTTTTAGTTTATTTTTTTTAGGATAATTTGAATAAGTTGGAGGGAGAGCTCAAATTTTCAAAGGCATGTGCTGGACCAAAAAAAAAAATATACTGAGTTAGGTGTATTCTTCCATGTTCTTTATTACATCCTTTATTTTTTCTTCTCCATTGAGGACAATGTCGATTAAGTTGGGGAGAGAAAAAAATAAAAAAAAATAAAAAAAATAAAAAAAATAAAATTTTAAGTCCTCGAAAAAGTTAGTATTTAGTATTTAGACACCTAATTATGCTTAAGAATCGAATTAAACTAAGCATTTTTAAAAGAAAATTGATGCATAGATCAGAGAATCTGTGAGATATTGAGGAATCAAGTATTAAGAAAATTCAATAAAAAGTTAAGTCCAGAACATAAAATTTTTTTTCTTGGAGCATTTCTAATTATTTTTACTAGCATCAAAGAAAAGTCTACTTTTTATAGGCTTGTGTAGGGTAACTATACGTTTCTTTATATAAAAATTTATTTTAATAAAATAGTTTTCAAGTACTTCTCACTGAGTAACCGGGCCTCTTTGCCTAAGCAAGCATTGAGTTTCGCGTCAAAAGATGGGAAGGGCAAAGAAGCTCATTGTAAAGCTAGTCTTAACTCGTAGCCTATTTGATTCGAGCTAGTAAGCTCAAGGGGTATTCTATACCTAGTGCCCTAAAGCCAACTGGTTTGGGAGTCATTGGCCCAAGACTCGCTACATGGATCAAATAGAAAGCTTAAGGGGTTAAGACAGTCAATAGTGGTACAACGTTAAAAAAAAAAAAAAATTGATTTCCCACCGAGTAATCGGGTCTCGTTGCCTAAGTAAGCAATGATATTCGCATCAAAAAGTGAATAATATAAAAATAAAAATCAATAAATGAAGGACGGAAGTAGCAATACACCTGCCTATATGAAAGTTTAGACAAATCAGAGATAAAAGTGGAATAATTTAGAAAAAGTTCTAAAAAATTTAATGTTCTTTACTTAATTTTTCTATTGATAAGTATTAATACCCCAATGATATGTCTCATTATCAATGGCCATTTTAAAAATTGCTTAGATAAAATTCGTCTAAAGTTAAAAGGTATTTAAAACTAATTTCTTTCTTTACTCGAGGACGAGCAAAGCTTAAGTTAGTGGATGTGATAAGCATCATAAATTCATCAATAAAAATATTAATTTATTAATTAATTTATATTAATTTTTAAAAATTATTAATCAATTTATATATAATTTTTAAAAAATTCATATTTTTATTAATTAAAAAATTAATAAAAAAAATAATAAAAATTAATAAAAATTAAAAAATAAAATTTTATTATCAATAGAAAGAGCTCATTTTTTTGATCATAATGAAATAAATTTCAAGTAAAACAGAGCTAAAATGGAAAAGATATAATTTTTAAAAATATAAAATAAATAAAAATTAAATAAAAAAGAAAATGGCTCAGCCGGCTCTGCAAGCCGAGCCACCAAGCCAAGCCAAGCCATCAAAGCCGACTCAGCCGTTGAAGCTATCAGCCGGTCCACGATCCAGGCATGGATCGCCAGCTCAGCAAAATCCGACGAATCAGAGCTTGCCACGTGACGGACCTAGACCCCTAAAGGGTCTACAGAAATTTATCGCGGCTCACAAGGGTAATTTAGTCTTTTTGCTCGACAACAGAGGCGCTGATTGATTATGGCGTGCGGTGCGGCCGGTCCACGCGGTCCATGGGAACAGTGATTGCACGATTGGACGGATGTGGTTGTTTGCGGTCAGGATCGGACGGCTGTGGTTGCTTCCGGATTTGATTCAGCTGCAGACATCACGCGGATCACCATCGAATGATAGTGCTCGATCCAGGTGACGATCCGACGGTCTAGAAAGCTTCCGACGGTGATCAAACTCTCAGGCGCATGATTTGCGGCCAGATTTCCTCCATCAAGTGCAATCCAACGGCCAGAATTTAATCCGACCCGATCTAAGCTAATCTGCATCCGATTTTGATGATTTTTGGACCGTTGGATTTCTATTGAATGACCAAATTTCACCAAACTTATCAGAGTTATATCAGAACTATTTTAATTCGAATTTTATTTAGATTTTGATGATTACAAAGTTCATTAGTCCCATATTGCCTTTAGAAAAAATATCCAGCCCTCCTAGCACTATAAAAAGGACCCTAAGCCTCCAGAAATCAACATCTCCGATCAAGGTGAAGCTTTGGTACAGGGCAAAGCCAGGCTATGGGTTAAAGGCTGCTTCGAAGCAACGGATGCCGAGAAGAAGAGCCGAGCTTCTACACCATCTTTCTGCCAATGCCGATCCAAGATCAGAGATCAGGCTATTTTATTCTTTTTAAATTTTATGTATTTAAATTTTAAAATTTTAATTAATAAAAATTTTATTTTTTTGCACTTTAATTTTTTGCTTTTTATTTTTATTGCAAGTTAATTTCTGCACTTTAAATTATTGCTTTGCAAGTAGATGCTAAGATTTAACTAGTAGATCTTAGTATCAAGTTTAAATTCCTGCACCTTTTAATTTTTGCTTTTTATTTTCTGACTTCACTTTTGATTCTGAAAATCCTTTTCTTCTTTTCTTTTCAAAAATCAAAGATTTCAAATCCAAAAATACTACCTTCTCTGTGGATTCGATCCGACTCATTACTATCTACGCAATTTCAATGATTTTAAGAAGTTGGATTAAACTGATAAACATGGTGTCTTAACGATAGTATCGTGTCCCTATCAAGAGAGAAAAATAAATAAAATAAAATAAAATAAAATAAAAAAAATAAAATTTTAAGTTCTCGAAAAAGTTAGTATTTAGTATTTAGACACCTAATTATGCTTAAGAATCAAATTAAACTAAGCATTTTTAAAAGAAAATTGATGCATAGATCAGAGAATCTGTGAGATATTGAGGAATCAAGTATTAAAAAAATTCAATAAAAAGTTAAGTCCAGAACATAAAATTTTTTTCCTTGGAGCATTTCTAATTATTTTTACTAGCATCAAAGAAAAGTCTACTTTTTATAGGCTTGTGTAGGGTAACTATACGTTTCTTCATATAAAAATTTATTTTAATAAAATAGTTTCCAAGTACTTCTCACTGAGTAACCGGGCCTCTTTGCCTAAGCAAGCATTGAGTTTCGTGTCAAAAGGTGGGAAGGGCAAAGAAGCTCGTTGTAAAGCTAGTCTTAACTCGTAGCCTATTTGATTCGAGCTAGTAAGCCCGAGGGGTATTCTATACCTAGTGCCCTAAAGCCAATTGGTTTGGGAGTCATTGGCCCAAGACTCGCTACATGGATCAAATAGAAAGCTTAAGGGGTTAAGACACTCAATAGTGGTACAACGTTAAAAAAAAAAAAAAATTAGTTTCCCACCGAGTAACCGGGTCTCGTTGCCTAAGTAAGCAATGATATTCGTGTCAAGAAGTGGGTAATATAAAAATAAAAATCAATAAATGAAGGATGGAAGTAGTAATACACCTGCCTATATGAAAGTTTAGACAAATCAGAGATAAAAGTGGAATAATTTAGAAAAAGTTCTAAAAAATTTAATATTCTTTACTTAATTTTTCTATTGATAAGTATTAATACCCCAATGATATGTCTCATTATCAATGGCCATTTTAAAAATTGCTTAGGTAAAATTCGAAACTCTAAAGTTAAAAGGTATTTAAAACTAAATTCTTTCTTTACTCGAGGACGAGCAAAGCTTAAGTTGGGGGTGTGATAAGCATTATAAATTCACCAATAAAAGTATTAATTTATTAATTAATTTATATTAATTTTTAAAAATTATTAATCAATTTATATATAATTTTTGAAAAATTCATATTTTTATTAATTAAAAAAATAATTAAAAAAATAATAAAAAAATAATAAAAATTAAAAAATAAAATTTTATTATCAATAGAAAGAGCTCATTTTTTTGATCATAATGAAATAAATTTTAAGTAAAACGGAGCTAAAATGGAAAAGATATGAATTTTTAAAAATATAAAATAAATAAAAATTAAATAAAAAAGAAAATGGCTCAGCCGGCTCTACAAGCCGAGCCACCAAGCTAAGCCGAGCCAGCAAGCCAAGCCAAGTCATCAAAGTCGACTCAACCGTTGAAGCCATCAGCCGATCCACGATCCAGGCGTGGACCGCCAGCTCAGCAAAATTCGGTGAATCAGAGCTTGCCACGTGGTGGACCTAGACCCCTAAAGGGTCTACAGAAATTTATCGCAGCTCACAAGGGTAATTTAGTCTTTTTGCTCGATAATAGAGGTGCTGATTGATTGCGGCATGCGGTGCGGCCGGTCCACGCGGTCCATGGGAACAGTGATTGCGCGATCGGATGGATGTGGTTGCTTCCATATTTGATTCAGCTGCAGACATCACGCGGATCACCATCGGACGACAGCGCTCGATCCAGGCGACGATCCGACAGTCCAGAAAGCTTCCGACGGTGATCAAACTCTCAGGCGCATGATTTGCGGTCAGATTTCCTCCATCAAGTGCTATCCAACGGTCAGAATTTAATCCGACCCGATCTGAGCTAATCTGCATCCGATTTTGATGATTTTTGGACCGTTGGATTCCTATTGAACGATCAAATTTCACCAAACTTATCAGAGTCATATCAAAACTATTTTAATTCAAATTTTATTTAGATTTTGATGATTATAAAGTTCATTAGTCCCATATTGCCTTTAGAAAAAATATCCAGCCCTCCTAGCACTATAAAAAGGATCCTAGGCCTGCAGAAATCAACATCTCCGATCAAGGTGAAGCTTTGGTACAGGACGAAGCCAGGCTATGGGTTAAAAGCTGCTTCGAAGCAACGGGTGCCGAGAAGAAGAGCCGAGCTTCTACACCATCTTTCTGCCAATGCCGATCCAAGATCAGAGATCAGGCTATTTTATTCTTTTTAAATTTTATGTATTTAAATTTTAAAATTTTAATTAATAAAAATTTTATTTTTTTGCATTTTAATTTTTTGCTTTTTATTTTTATTGCAATTTAATTTTTGCACTTTAAATTATTGCTTTGCAAGTAGATGCTAAGATCTAACTAGTAGATCTTAGTATCAAGTTTAAATTCCTGCACCTTTTAATTTTTGCTTTTTATTTTCCGACTTCACTTTTGATTCTAAAAATCCTTTTCTTCTTTTCTTTTCAAAAATCAAAGATTTCAAATCTAAAACTACTACCTTTCCTGTGGATTCTATCCGACTCACTACTATCTACGCAATTTCAATGATTTTAAGAAGTCGGATTAAACTGATAAACACGGTGTCTTAATGACAGCATTGTGTCCCTATCAAGCATACTGTGGTAGACTCTATTTGCGAAGCAGAGTACGTGGCAGCATCAGATTCTGCAAAGGAAGCTATGTGGTTGAGAAAATTTATCACCGAGCTTGGAGTAGCACCCTCCCTTGATGGTCTGGTCCTGCTCTACTACGACAACACTGGTGCTATTGCTCAAGTGAAAGAACTGAAGGCACACCAATGGACGGAGCATATTCTATGCCGCTTTCACCTAGTCCGGAAGATCATGGATCGAAGTGATATCGACCTTTAGAAGATAGACGGAAAGAAGAACTTGATCGACCGCTTCACTAAAGCCCTGACAATAAAGGAGTTCGACAACCACAAATCGAAGATGGATATTAGATACTGTGCCGAGTGGCTTTAGGATAAGTGGGAGTTGTTGGAAAATGTGTTCTAAAGTCAATCATCAGCCTATTGACCGTTGATCAACTTTATATTTATAATTAATTTATTAATAAATAAAATATATTTTTGGTATTTTTTATTATAAGTATTCATCTTCTAATAAACTTCATTGTTGTGATGAAGTTCTTAGGACTATTTAACTTTGATAAAGAGAGAATTTATCAATTAGTCCTTAAATTTGTTCCTGACAAAATGATAGGCTGTTAATAAGGACGACAGTATCTATCGAGCATAAATCGCTGTATGCCATATAGGTTGGTTGTTGATAAGCATCATAAATTTACTAATAAAATTATTAATTTATTAATTAATTTATATTAATTTTTAATAATTATTAATCAATTTATATATAATTTTTGAAAAATTCATAATTTATTAATTAAAAAATTAATTAAAAAAGAATAAAAATTTAAAAATAAAATTTTATTATCAATAGAAAGAGCTCATTTTTTTGATCACAACAAAATAAATTTTAAGTAAAACGAAGCTAAAATGGAAAAGATATGAATTTTTAAAAATATAAAATAAATAAAAATTAAATAAAAAAGAAAATAGCTCAGCCGGCTCTGCAAGCCGAGCCACCAAGCCAAGCTAAGCCATCAAAGCTGACTCAGCTGTTGAAGCTATCAGCCGATCCACGATCCAGGCGTGGACCGCCAGCTCAGCAAATTCCGACGAATCAGAGCTTGCCACGTGGTGGACCTAGACCCCTAAAGGGTCTACAGAAATTTATCGCGGCTCACAAGGGTAATTCAATCTTTTCGCTCGGCAACAGAGGCGCTGATTGATTGCAGCGTGCGGTGTGGCCGGTCCACGCAGTCCATGGGAACAGTGATTGCACGATCAGATGGATGTGGTTGTTTACGGTCAGGATCGGATGGCTGTGGTTGCTTCCGAATTTTATTCAGCTACAGACATCACGCGGATCACCATCGGATGGCAGCGCTCGATCCAAGTGACGATCCGACGGTCCAGAAAGCTCCCGATGGTGATCAAACTCTTAGGCGTGTGATTTGCGGCCAGATTTCCTCCATCAAGCGCGATCCAATAGCCAGAATTTAATCCGACCCGATCTGAGCTGATCTGCATCCGATTTTCATGATTTTTGGACTGTTGGATTCCTATTGAATGACTGGATTTTATCAGATTTATCATAGATGTATCAGAGCTATTTTAATTCAAATTTTATTCAGATTTTGATGATTACAAAGTTCATTAGTCCCACATTGCCTAGAAGCAAATTTTTCAGCCCTCCTAGCTTTATAAAAAGGACCCCAGGCCTCCAAAAATCAACATCTCCGATCAAGGTGAAGCTTTGGTATAGGGCAAAGCCAGGCTATGGGTTAAAGGCTGCTTCGAAGCAATGGGTGCCGAGAAGAAGAGTCGAGCTTCTACACCATCTTTCTGCCAATGCCGATCCAAGATCAGAGATCAGGCTATTTTATTTTATTATCTTTTCTTTTTAAATTTTATGTATTTAAATTCTAAAATTTTAATTAATAAAAATTTTATTTTTATATTTTAATTTTTAATTTTTTATTTTTATTATAATATAATTTTCATACTTTAATTATTACTTTTTATTTTATTGCAAGTAGATGCTAAGATCTAACTAATAGATCTTAGTACCAAGTTTAAATTTCTGCACCTTTTAATTTTTGCTTTTAATTTTTCGACTTCACTTTTGATTCTAAAAATCCTTTCTTTTCTTTTCTTTTCAAAAATCAAAGATTTCAAATTTAAAAACACTACCTTTTCTATGGATTCGATCCGACTCACTACTATCTACGCATTTTCAATGATTTTAAAAAGTCGGATTAAACTGATAAACACGGTGTCTTAACGACAACATCACGTTCCTATCATGTTTTTGGCGCCGTTTCTTTTCTTTTTTTTTTTCTTCATGCATATTCATATTAAATCAAATTAAGGGCACAACCCAATTAAACAAGATAAGGTCGGGATTTGATCACCCTTCCTTAGCCCACAAACAACCAACCAGCATCCTGCATTGACCTAAGCTTTTAATTTTAAAATTAATTAGACATCAACCCTAGGAACTCGAGCTCAATAGGACAAGAAATCCTAAGAGTTGAATCGGGTTAGGATAAGTCAATTTGACTGGTGTCTAGGAAAGTGGTTCAGGGATGATTGGGCCCGAAGGAAGGTGGTTTCTAATTGATTCCGTTCGCTTACCTGGCCAAGCACAATTGGTGTCTAAGGCAAGCAACGGGGGGACTCCCACCGACCTTACAATTACCTGACTAGTTGATTGGCTAATCCTACACTTGGAGGGCTTGAAGGTGACCTTGACAGTTAGGAGCTGTCTAGATCTAGGATAACCCTTAGTCAGGATTGATTGACCAACTTGATTGCTAACCAACATCAAACCTAATTAAACCTAATTCTTCTCTTTCTTCTTAATTCTAGGACTCCTTAGGACCTCTTCTTTAGAACTCTTCTTTCTTTCTTCTTCTTACTTCTTTAACAATAAAATAAAATAAAAATTAAATTAAACTAACTAAAAAAATATTAATAATAATAATTAAATTAAATTAAATTAAATTAAAATTAATAAATAAAAAAATTAATTTATAATAAAATAAAAATAACAAAAAAAATATTCTAAAATTTTTAAACCATACATTAGGGTTACACTAATACATGCATGGTAGGAAATCGCTTTTTCTGATTTAGTTGAACATAATTGATTGGTTGATTCACATTAAACATAATAATCAAATGGCTAATCTGAATCTAATAGTTCAAAAATTAGGTAAAGTTGACCTTCTTGCTTAAAAAATAGATCAACTCCTAATTCTAGGTCAACAATCTCCTGTATAATTCACATCATCTTCTAATTATCAGGAGGATTAATCAATCTGTGCAAGCCCAACCCATCATGTGAGTGAATGTCCTATGGCTGCACAATTTCCACATTTTATCCAAGAACAAGTTCAAGCTGCTCAAGGATACTCCAAATTGATTAATGACCCATTTTTAAATTCATATAATTCAGATTGGAGTAACTTTAATTTTTCTTGGATAACCCAACAGACTCAGGCTCAGACCCAAATTTCACTTGAGCAAAATTATCAAAATTATGCCTATAATAATGGTCAGCCTAGTCAGTTTATTCAGCCATCATATTATAATCAACCCTCATACCCACCTCCTCAACAGACCAATCTAGCTGATGATAGATTTAACCAACTTCAACAATTGATTTTGACTCAACAGCAATCTATCGCCAGACTAGAAGCTCAAATAGGACAATTAGTTGAGTCTAACATGAGGAGAGAGCTAGATCAACTACCGAACCTACCAATTTCAAACAACCCACCTAATGACCACCAACCACCTGGATTAAATTATCAATCTAATATTTCATCTAAGAATCCCCAATTAGAGAATACCAAAATAATTCCTGAACTTAAAAGCTATAGGATTCTTATGGACCCATACCAAGACTAGGTGAGAGAGGCTAGTACTGATGCTAGCCAAAATGAAAATTTAGAGGAACTAGTTAGTACTGAGACTAACCACATAGAAGAACTCGAGCCAAGAATTAGTACTGATGCTAGTTCCAATTTAAATGAGATAGAAATAAGGAAAAAGAGAATAGATGATTTACCCGAGACTTATAAACCTAATGTCCTATTCCCTTCAACCCTAGAAGCTGGTTCTTCTTATAAAAATCAAAAGGCATGTACACATTAATTTACCTCCAAAATTAAAACCATCTTTAGTCACCATTCTAGCACCCATTGAATCAAACTTAACTCCTAAAACTCCATTCATGAGCATTTTAGAAAAACAAATAGGAGAAATTCTTAATAAATATGGGTCTGAGAATGGAATCATAAATTATATCCCTAAAATTAACAAAGATTATATTAATAATGGGATTATAAATCATCTTTCTGAGATTGGCAATCCAAAACCATTGGAATTTGTCAATCTAATATTCGACACAGGATAGTGAGCTACATTGTGTCTGGCTGAAGACGGTAAACTTAGCGCCGTTGGAAGGCAACCCAATATTTAGTTTTTATCTAATTTATCTTTTTAGTTTATTTTATTTTTAAGATAATTTGAATAAATTGGAGGAAGCTCAAATTTTTAAAGGCATGTGCTGGACTAAAAAAAAAATATACTGAGTTAGGTGTATTCTTCCATGTTCTTTATTACATCCTTTATTTTTTCTTCTCCATTGAGGACAATGTCAATTAAGTTGGGGGGAGAGAAAAATAAAAAAAATTTAAAATTTTAAGTCCTCGAAAAAGTTAGTATTTAGTATTTAGACACCTAATTATGCTTAAGAATCGAATTAAACTAAGCATTTTTAAAAGAAAATTGATGCATAGATCAGAGAATCTGTGAGATATTGAGGAATCAAGTATTAAGAAAATTCAATAAAGAGTTAAGTCTAGAACATAAAAAATTTTTTCTTGGAGCATTTCTAATTATTTCTACTAGCATCAAAGAAAAGTCTACTTTTTATAGGCTTGTGTAGGATAACTATACGTTTCTTCATATAAAAATTTATTTTAATAAAATAGTTTTCAAGTACTTCTCACTGAGTAACCGGGCCTCTTTGCCTAAGCAAGCATTGAGTTTCGCGTCAAAAGATGGGAAGGGCAAAGAAGCTCGTTGTAAAGCTAGTCTTAACTCGTAGCCTATTTGATTCGAGCTAGTAAGCCCGAGGGGTATTCTATACCTAGTGTCCTAAAGCCAATTGGTTTGGGAGTCATTGGCCCAAGACTCGCTACATGGATCAAATAGAAAGCTTAAGGAGTTAAGACACTCAATAGTGGTACAATATTTAAAAAAAAAAAAAATATTGGTTTCCCATCAAGTAACCGGGTCCCATTGCCTAAGTAAGCAATGATATTTGCATCAAAAAGTGGGCAATGTGAAAATAAAAATTAATAAATAAAGGATGGAAGTAGCAATACACCTGCCTATATGAAAGTTTAGACAAATCAAAGATAAAGGTAGGATAATTTAGAAAAAGTTCTAAAAAATTTAATGTTCTTTACTTAATTTTTCTATTGATAAGTATTAATACTCCAATGATATGTCTCATTTAAGCTCTACTGAATATCAATGGCTATTTTAAAAATTGCTTAGGTAAAATTCGAAACTCTAAAGTTAAAAGGTATTTAAAACTAAATTCTTTCTTTACTCAAGGACGAGCAAAGCTTAAGTTGGGGGGTGTGATAAGCATCATAAATTTACTAATAAAAATATTAATTTATTAATTAATTTATATTAATTTTTAATAATTATTAATTAATTTATATATAATTTTTAAAAAATTCATATTTTTATTAATTTAAAAATTAATTAAAAAATAATAAAAAATAATAAAAATTTAAAAATAAAATTTTATTATCAATAGAAAGAGCTCATTTTTTTTATCACAACAAAATAAATTTTAAGTAAAACGGAGCTAAAATAGAAAAGATATGAATTTTTAAAAATATAAAATAAATAAAAATTAAATAAAAAAGAAAACGGCTCAGTCGGCTCCGCAAGCCGAGCCACCAAGCCAAGCCGAGCCACCATGCCAAGCCAAGCCATCAAAGCTAACTCAGCCATTGAAGCCATCAGTCGGTCTACGATCCAGGCATGGACCGCCAGCTCAGCAAATTCCGGCGAATCAGAGCTTGCCACGTGGTGGACCTAGACCCCTAAAGGGTCTACAGAAATTTATCGTGGCTCACAAGGGTAATTCAGTCTTTTCGCTCGACAACAGAGGCGCTGATTGGTTGCGGTGTGCGGTGTGGCCGATCCACGCGGTCCATGGGAACAGTGATTGCGCGATCGGACGGATGTGGTTGTTTGTGGTCAGGATCGGACGGTTGTGGTTGCTTTCAAATTTTATTCAGCTACAGACATCATGCGGATCACCATTGGATGGCAGCACTCGATCCAGGAGATGATCCAACGGTCCAAAAAGCTCCAGACGGTGATCAAACTCTCAGGCGCGTGATTTGCGGCCAGATTTCCTCCATCAAGCACGATCCAACGGCCAGAATTTAATCCGACCTGATCTAAGTTGATCTACATCCGATTTTCATGATTTTTGGATCGTTGGATTCCTATTGAATGGCTGGATTTTATCAGATTTTTCAGAGATGTATAAGATCTATTTTAATTTAAATTTTATTCAGATTTCGATGATTATAAAGTCCATTAGTCCCACATTGCCTAGAAGCAAATTTTCCAGCCCTCCTAGCTCTATAAAAAGGACCCCAGGCCTCCAAAAATCAACATCTCCAATCAAGGTGAAGATTTGGTATAGGGCGAAGCCAGGCTATGGGTTAAAGGCTGCTTCGAAGCAATGGATGTCGAGAAGAAGAGTCGAGCTTCTACACCATCTTTCTGCCAATGCCGATCCAAGATCAGAGATCAAGCTATTTTATTTTATTATCTTTTCTTTTTAAATTTTATGTATTTAAATTTTAAAATTTTAATTAATAAAAATTTTATTTTTACATTTTAATTTCTTATTTTTTATTTTTATTGTAATTTAATTTCCATACTTTAATTATTACTTTTTATTTTATTGCAAGTAGATGCTAAGATCTAACTAATAGATCTTAGTACCAAGTTTAAATTTCTACACCTTTTAATTTTTGCTTTTAATTTTCCGACTTCACTTTTGATTCTAAAAATCTTTTTTTTTTCTTTTCAAAAATCAAAGATTTCAAATCTAAAAACACTACCTTCCCTGTGGATTCGACCCGACTCACTACTATCTACGCATTTTCAATGATTTTAAGAAGTTGGATTAAACTGATAAACACGGTGTCTTAACGACAACATCGCATTCCTATCAGTTGTCCTCTTAACTAGTTAGTGTGGAGACACTGGTATGGCATATAGGTGAGATGTATGGGTACATCGTCATTGAACGTGACCAACTCCAGAGTATTCTGCTGTTGAGAATGTCTCTGATGGGATATAAGTATAAGTATCCCTTTGACCTGAGATCACCTTAGTAACCTACAAGCAACTCATTATGCTTTGATACTGGACTAACTAAATTTCTAATTTAGTAATAGAAGGCTTCTGGGCACAGTCAAGTACTTGCGAAGTCAGATTGTGATCAAGATGAGATTGACCACTCCAAGAGTTGGAGAAGAATGTATCACTATATTTCAATATAGCAAAATCTTGGCCAGGATAATCCATCAAATAAATTTGATATTTTGAAATATAATGTGGACAACCTGATCAGAGCTGATAGTTGAACTCTAAGGTGTCCTACGAGTATTTTGGTCAAGAGGATGAATTATATAGAAACTATATCCGCATGGATTCTAAGGATGTTGTTCTACACATTCGACCTATCCGACCGACTAGATGGTCACTTTGATTGGTGCAAAAATATGTTCTTATAATATCAGCTTAGATTCAGACCTATGAGGTCACATACATTAGGGCTCACAATCTGATCGGATGGTTGATCAATAATTAAGAATCGTTCTAGGGTTAAACAATCAATACGATTGGTGTTTAACCTAGTGCAAGTATTGCAGGATGATCGATTAGCAATTAGATTGCTAATTAGCTTAATTTGATTAAGTCAGAGGACTGAGATTAAGACTAATTAAATATGCTTTAATTAGATTTAGTCTAGGCTTGATTGGATTAAGTCTAATTGACTTATTGGATAAGCCAAGTGCAAGGAAGAGCTAGTCTTAGTCTAACTAGGACTCGGATCAACCCAATTTTCTAATTTGATTAAATCAAAATTAAATCTAATTTAATTAAGTATTTAAATGGGATAGGGCCTTATTTAATTTATTTGATTTACTCTTGATTTTATTTGGTTAAAAGACTTTGTTTGACCAGGTCAAAATAGGAGTCCTAGTGTGACTAGGACTCCTTAACCTTGCACCACCTTAGCCCATGCCCCCCACGCCCATTTTTCTTTATTTTGTGCATGAGATCTCCACTCCCTGATCATCATGCATGCCCCTCTCTCCCTCCTTTTCTCATAAGGCAATTTGTTGGAAGACCAAGTCAAGGGAGTTAGTTTTGCTTTAGGATTTTATGAGATAGAATCCTTGTTGACCAAATCTTCTCTCCCTTGTGTGCCGCTCCCTCTCCTATTTTTTCTCCGCTATTTCAATGGTGAGAAAGGAGAATTTTATGCATTCTCTCTTGCTGAATTCATAAAAAAAAAAATTAGAGGAGGGGTGCCCAACTTCATAAAAAAAATTAGAGGAGGGGCGCCCAAGAGTTAGAAGCCCCAACCACTTGCCAAATCTAGTCCTGCCTTATCTAATTTTTGACCTAGATAAGGACTCTTCTTTTTCTATAAATTTTGAATGAATTTTGGCCTAATTTTTTTCATGGAAAATAGAGATTTGGGACAGGTTTGGGGTGTGCAAAAATCAAAGAAAGAGGGTCCTTGGGCATGGGGGTTCCATAGGCACCAAACTAGGTGTCTAGTGAAAAGAATATGCCCTCAAGCCAATTTATTAGGATGTTCTTTATCTTTCAGACTCATGTAATGACATTTTTTAATAAATAAAGGCATTTATTTCATCATATGCAGTGTCTTATTATTTATGATAAACCCTATAAATTAGGGCTATGATTTTAGGATTATGATGAGATCATACTAGTGAGACCTAAAATCTTAAAACCCTAATTTAAATATTTCTAGTCGATGGGACATTGAGTTAGGGATCAATGTTTTTCGGTAAGACTAGCACATTCTTTGTATGCTCGATTAAGAGGATGATTGATCTCATAATAACTTATGTATGACACTAATACAAGAATGTGGGTGCTCATTAGAGAATGAGTTCACTGAATTAATCCAAATTGAGAATATCTAATGGAGTCTTATCTACATGTCAATAGATGGTTCTCATAGTGGAATTTGTGCATATAATCCTTTGACCTAAAACTACCATAGAATCTTATATATATATAAATCCATATTTTGATTCATACTCATCCATGACTCAGTTATGTATGGGATGATCTGAATATGGTAGATTATATATTTGAAGGTTGTGAGTAGGTTAACATGGAATTGATCTCTTCTGATAAGAGGAAATAGCATCCTACTTGCTTCAAATAAATGATGATTCAGGAAGACTTTGATCAAAGCATGATGAAAAAAAAAATAGAAATGGTTTCTAATATTTCATTAAATGAATCATCATCATAAGATTGAAAGAGAAATGAATATGATATTGGGGTTGACATATTTTCATACCCAAAGTCATATTCAGGATGTAGGAAGATCGAAGGATCTAGTTGCATGGTAATTTTCACTGAAGGATATTTTTGATATTTTCATCAAAATTTTACATCTTTTGGATAGTCATGATATGTTGCTAAACGTCAATCATGTCTTGTAAATTTGATTAAATTAAAATTTTAATTTAATTATTAAATTAGAAAGTGTTCTAAATTAAGTCAAATTGGGTTGGCTGGTTTTGACCTAAATCGGTTTGGTTGAGTTCTAACCAGATTAGGTCAAATCACACCCAGACTCATTACTGGTTTGATGTGAAATCCAATGGATCATACATAAAGAGAATTGATTAAGGATCTAATTGGATTAGACCATATTTGCAAGATGAACATGCTAGCATATGTTGCAAACCCTAGCACCTAGTTTTGAATTGGATTCGAATCAGCTTCCGATTTGGATTAATTAAGATCTGATTTGAGCTAAATAGGATTTGATCTTGAGTTAGATTAATCTAGATTGATTAGGCTTCAGATTGGATGCCACATACCTACATCCTATGCACCAGAGAGTCTCTCTCTTATGCATGGGAAGTCTTTCATGCGCAAAGGACTCTTTGGCGCATGAAATAAGTTGGCGCCTATCTTCTTTGACTTTTCCAATATTGTTATGTCACGTAATCTTTTATATTGGCATGGATATCAGATATGGGGCATAGAAGAGTCCTTTTATAGATGAAATTCTCTTTTTTTTCTTCACCCAAGATGTTTTGTCGCCCAAGAGTCCTTGCCGCTTTGGACTCCTTGCCGCCCACTTCTTCTTTACGCCTCTTGGGACTTTGACTATTCAAAGTACATCTCCATGCCTTCTTGATGAATGGGCATCCCTTTAAGAGCCATTAGATGGCCATCTTATCTGATCCAAATCTTTGAATTATGGCACCATATATTTATGCATCGCGACTCTTCATAGAAAAACTACGTAGAATTAGTCCGAAGAGTCCTTCTATTTTAAGGCACCTCTTGGACTAAGTCTACGTAATTTTAAATGGTGCAAAATTTAGATGGGTGTGAGATTTGATGATGGGGTGTGAGATATTGATATGGGAAGGGTGTGAGATTTTTAGATGGCACCCCTACGTACATTATAAATAAGGGTGCGCATCAAGAGTCCGAGGGTGTGTGAACATTATCTTTTCTTTCTTACAAGAGTTTCTTTTTGTCCAATTTTCTTTCTTTCCTTCTCTTGTCTAGACCTTGTCATTATAGGGACAAGAAGTCATCTTAAGACTAAGAGATTAGGAAGAAAAATTAAGAAGACAAAAGAAAAAAAAAGATAGATAAGGAGAGGCAAGGAAGGTGACATAAAGGCTTAAGAAGGTCTTGCCCTTATAATTAAAGTTCTTATTATTAGAACTTTAATTATATAAATCAGAGGTGCTGGTGTCTTGATCAAGTCTCTGTGTGGATCAATATTGGAGGGTGAACATGTGGGCACCTGGTGGAAATCCTGACGGACTGCTATCGGTGATCAGGGTCAATTTAGGGTTTAGCGATAAGAGGTATGTTCTAATACTTTCTCTTATATTACAAATGCATGTTATATGATTTAATTGCTAATGAGGTGGTCCTAGGGTTTGGGTTTGATTTATTTGATTTCATGTTTTTGCTTTGAAATCCATGCTTCCACCCTATACACCAAATCCATCAGTGGTATTAGAGCAAGCCTTATTAGGTTAAATCATATAATGCTTTGCTTATAGTATAATGGCATAAATAAAAAATATGATATAATATTTTTAGCATATTTTAATTTATATGATGAGATCATATTGTTTTTCTTATTATAATGAGATTATGTTGTATATATTATTCTATAAAGGTTGCCCTGATATAGTGGAAAGTATTCACTATATAATGATGGTTGTCTTAGAATAATTATACATGTTAATTAACATATATATATATATATTATCATAATTAATGCTATGATGCATTTAGTTTGTTTTAAATCAATATGTGTATTGAGACCATTTAAATCCCTCTATAAAAAATTATATTAAGTTATAGTGTAATTAATCTTTAGCTAAATCAGTCAGGATGTCTAATTGATCAATTGGTGTCTAGAAAAAATAGTTCTTGATTGGTAAAGAGAATATAATTTTTTAATTGATTCCATTGTCTGACCTGGCCAATTTATTGGTGTCTCAGGAAAGCAATGGGGGGCTCCCATTTCTCTTCCATTTACCTGGCTGATTCGATTAATTTAACTTTATATTGAAATGCTTAATATTATATTCACTACACTAAGGCTTTCCTTCATACTAGTTTCTTATTATGTCCAGAATCATGTTAGTTCTATTGTGTAACTACAAGATCTATCATGGGGAAAGATGTAATATTAATCTAGTGCATTGAGATACTTACAGCATTTTGAATATACTACTTTATTGTGTAACCACAAAAGTAGTTATATTTCAATTTTGACTGTATAGAAATGAAGGGTTCTACTTAAACTAAAATATTAAAGTTTGTTGTGCTAACACAAGGCTATTAATGTTTTAGAGGCAAAAGTTTTTGAGAGTTGCATAAAATGCAATTGGAAAGAGTTTCCTACCTTTGAACTTATAATAGGTTTGTTGTGCAACCACAAGATTTTTTATAAGAAATTAGGATCTTATTCTCACTAAGAAAATCAATAAGAGGGTTATGATTTTTAGTGGAAGACATAATTAAATTAAAGTCCTAATTTAATTATGTTTTGTCATCATGAATTGTTTGCTTATATATTGTTCTTTATTATGTAGATTAAATGGCTTCTTCACTTTCATTACGTTCAATTTTGGATTCAAATAAATTGACTGATCAAAATTATGTTGACTGGTTGAGAAACCTAAAAATAGTACTCAAGTCAAGAAAAACTCTCCTATATTCTTGATGCCCCTGATCCTAAGCCGTTAGAAAATGATGCCATGGATGAAGATAAGTCCACATACAAGATGTGGCAAAATGATTCTCTTACTGTCAAATGCATCATACTTGCCTCTATGAATAATGAATTACAGAGGCAGCATGATAGCATGGACACTCAGTCCATATTGCTCAATCTAAAAGAGCTTTATGGAGAGCATAGTAGGACTACTAGATATGAGATATCTAAGCAATTATTTCATGCAAGAATGATAGAAGGAACATCCATACAAAATCATGTTTTGATGGTAATTGACCTAATCACTCGATTAAGTCAATTAGGTTTTGTAATGGATGGAGAGTTAAGTCAGGATTTGATCCTGCAATCACTCCCAAAATTATTTTCTCAGTTTGTCATGAACTATCACATGAACAAACTGAATTCTTCATTGCCTGAGCTATTAAATATGCTCAAGACAGCAGAAAGCCATATCAAGAAAGATAAGGCTCCTCTTCTTCTTGTGGAAGGGATCTCCAAGAAGAAGGCAGGCAAAAAGGGTTCAAAGAGAAGGTTGAATCCTAAAAGTGGTATAAATAAGAAGAAAAAGGGGAAGAAGGTCTTTGGACAAATGACCTATTTTCACTGCGGCAAAGCAGGCCATTGGAAGAGGAATTGCAAGGCTTACCTTGCAACCGTGAAGTCTGGTGCAAATAATGCACCAAAAGGTATGTATGAGATACATACTATATTATCATTAAATTCTTCTATTTCAAATTCTTGGGTATTAGATACCGACTGTGGTTTTCATATCTGCAAATCTTTGCAGGGGCTGCAGAAAATTAAGAGTTTGAAGAAAGATGACTTCAAGCTCTATGGCGCTGGAGGAGAGTCTATCCAAGCAGAAGCTGTAGGGACAAATATATTGAAGTTACCTTATGGAAAGATCTTAGAGCTTACAAATTATTATTATATGCCTAAGATCATTAGAAATATTATATCTATACCCTTGTTATTAAAACAAGGTTATAGTCTTAATGTAACGAGCGAAGGTTGCTCGATCAAATATTCTAATGAAAATATTTATTTTGGCATATTTAGCAATGGTTTGTTGACTCTATGTTTGGATGATAATATATTTCATATTGATGAAAATAGAAAATGTAAGAGAGATGACATAAATAATACTTTACTTTGGCATTGTCGATTAGGTCATATTAGTGAGGCTAGGATTAACAAGTTATACAAAGAAAAGTTCTTTGATCCTTTTGATTATGAATCATTGGAGAACTTGTGAATCATGCCTCATGGGATAAAATGACCAAGATTTCCATTTAATGGACATAGAGAAAGGACAAATGAGTTATTAGGACTTGTACATACGGATGTATGTGGTCCTATGACAACTCAAGCCAGAGGAGGATACTCTTATTTTATTACATTTCACTGATGATTTATCTAGGTTTGGATATGTGTATCTTATGAAACACAAATCAGAAGCCTTTGATAAATTTAAAGAGTATCAAAGTATGGTCGAAAAACAAACTGGACAATGTATAAAAATCCTTCGATCTGATCGGAGAGGAGAATACTTATCTAGTGAGTTTCTAGACTATCTTAAAGTTAAAGGGATTCTCTCTGAATGGACACCTCCTTATACACCATAATTAAATGGTGTAGCCGAAAGAAAAAATCATACCTTATTAGATATGGTACGGTCCATGATGTGCTTCACTGATTTACCTATTTTCCTTCTGGGGTCATGCTCTGGAGACTGCAATTTACATCTTGAATAGAGTTCCTTCTAAATCTGTATCTAGTACTCCATATGACATATGGAGAAGTAAGAAACCTAATCTTAAGTATCTTAAGATATGGGGTTGTCCAGCTTATGTCAAAAGAAATTTTGGACATAAACTTGATGCTAGATCAGACAGATGTCTATTTATAGGATATCCTAGAAATAGTATAGGATATATATTCTACCATCCTACTGAACAAAAGGTATTTGTAAGTAGGCATGTCATTTTTATGGAAAAAGAATTTATCTTAGAAAAGGGCTGTGATAGAAATATTGAACTTAGTAAAGTTCAAGAAAAATAAATAGAAATTTCTCAACCAAATAATCATATAAAAGAACCAGAACACATAACTCCTATCCATAGGTCTAAAAGAGTACGAAATACACCTGTGAGGTATGGTTTCATTATTGAGAATAATGAAGCCCAAGTCATTGAAAATGATGAACCTCTGACCTATGAGGAAGCAGTCAAAAGTAAGGACTCTTACAAATGGCTGGCTGCCATGCAATCCAAAATGAAATCCATGCACACCAACAAAGTATGGACTTTGGTGGATGCACCAGAGGATATAAACCCTATTGGATGCAAATGGATTTTTAAGAAAAAGATTGGAGCTGATGGTCAAATAGAAACCTATAAGGCCAGATTGGTGGCTAAGGATTTTAGGCAAAAATAGGGGATTGATTATGATGAAACATTTTCACCTGTTGCCATGCTCAAATCTATTCGGATTATGCTTGCTATAGCAGCATACCACGATTATGAAATATGGCAAATGGATGTAAAGACTGCCTTCCTTAATGGTTTCCTTGAGGAGGAGGTCTATATGTCACAGCCAGAGGGATTTGAGTCAAATGAGAAACCAAATCAGGTATGCAAGCTTAAGAGATCCATTTATGGATTAAAGCAAGCATCAAGGAGTTGGAACATCCATTTTGATGAAACAGTAAAAGAGTTTGGTTTTATCAAGAATGTTGATGAACCATGTGTGTACAAGAAAACTAGTGGGAGAACCATAGTCTTCTTGGTTCTGTATGTAGATGACATACTACTCATTGGGAATGATATCCCAATGTTACAATCAGTCAAATTATGGCTATCAAATAAGTTTTCCATGAAAGATTTGGGAGAAGCATCCTATATACTAGGAATAAAGATCTATAGAGATAGATCTAAGAGGATGCTAGGCTTGTCCCAATCAAGGTACATTGACTTAATACTGAAAAGATTCAGTATGGATGGGAGTAAAAGAGGTTATTTACCCATGAGTCAAGGCATACATCTCTCTAAAAAGATGTCTCCTAAGACACCTGAAGAGAGAAATAGAATGAGTTCTATTCCTTATGCTTCGGCTGTTGGATCAATAATGTATGCCATGTTATGTACAAGGCCTGATGTTGCTTATGCTTTAGGCATTGCAAGTAGATTTCAAGCTGATCCAGGAGAGGATCATTGGAAAGCTGTGAAAAATATTCTTAAGTACTTGAGAAGGACTAAAGATATTTTTCTAGTATATGGAGGTTCTGATCTTAAATTAGAAGCATATTCTGATTCTAGTTTTCAATCAGACCCAGATGATAGCAAATCCATTTCAGGGTATGTCTTTACTCTGAATAGTGGAGCAGTAAGTTGGAAAAAGTACTAAGCAGCCAACTATAGCTGACTCAACCACTGAAGCAGAATACATAGCTGTAAGTGAAGCCGCCAAGGAAGCTGTCTGGATGAAGAAGTTCATCACTGAATTGGGAGTTATTCCTGAAATTGAGAATCCAGTACCACTTTACTGTGATAATACTGGAGCTGTAGCTCAAGCAAAGGAACCAAGGTCTCATCATAAATCCAAACACATTCTGAGATGCTTCCATCTCGTTCGAGAAATTATTGAAAGACAAGATGTAGTCATAGAACGAGTGGACACAAAGAACAACATAGCAGACCCATTCACTAAGGCTTTACCACTGCAACTGTTTGATCGCCACCTTGATTGTATGGGATTAAAATATAAGGGCGATTGGCTTTAGTGCAAGTGGGAGATTGAAAGGAATATGCCCTCAAGCCAATTTATTTTTGGGATGTTCTTTATCTTCCAGACTCATGTAATGACATTTTTAATAAATAAAGGCATTTATTTCATCATATGCAGTGTCTTATTATTTATTTAAGATTATGATGAATCCTATAAATTAGGGCTATGATTTTAGGATTATGATGAGATCATACTAGTGAGACCTAAAATCTTAAAACCCTAATTTAAATATTCCTAGTCGATGGGACATTGAGTTAGGGATCAATATTTTTCGGTAAGACTAGCACATTCTTTGTATGCTCGATTGAGAGGGTGATTGATCTCACAATAACTTGTGTATGACACTAATACAAGAATGTGGGTGCTCATTAGAGAATGAGTTCACTGAATTGATCCAAATTGAGAATATCTAATGGAGTCTTATCTACATGTCAATAGATGGTTCTCATAGTGGAATTTGTGCATGTAATCCTTTGACCTGAAACTACCATAGAATCTTATATATATATAAATCCATATTTTGGTTTATACTCATTCATGACTCAGTTATGTACGGGATGATCTGGATATGGTAGATTTTATATATGAAGGTTGTGAGTAGGTTAACATGAAATCGATCTCTCCTGGTAAGAGGAAATAGCATCCTACTTGCTTCAAATAAATGATGATTCAGGAAGACTTTGATCAAAGCATGATGAAAAAAAAAAATAGAAATGGTTTCTAATGTTTCATTAAAGGAATCATCATCATAAAATTGAAAGAAAAATGAATATGATATTGGGGTTGACATATTTTCATACCCAGAGTCATATTCAGGATGTAGGGAGATCGAAGGATCTAGTTGCATGGTAATTTTCACTGAAGGGTATTTTTGATATTTTCATCAAAATTTCACATCTTTTGGATAGTTATGATATATTGCTAGACATCAATCATATCTTATGGATTTGATTAAATTAAAATTTTAATTTAATTATTAAATTAGAAAGTGTTCTAAATTAAATCAAATTGGGTTGGCTGGTTTTGACCTAAATCGATTTGGTTGAGTTCTAATCAGATTAGGTCAAATCACACCCAAACTTACTGCTGGTTAGATGTGAAATCCAATGGGTCACACATAAAGAGAATTGATTAAGGGTCTAATTAGATTAGACCATGTTTGCAAGATGAACATGCTAGCACATGTTGCAAACCCTAGCACCTGGTTTCGAATTGGATTCGAATCAGCTTTCGATTTGGACTAATTAAGATCCGATTTGAGCCAAATAGGATTTGGTCTTGAGTTGGATTAACATAGATTGATTGGACTTCAGATTAGGCACCACATACCTATGTCCCACATGTTAGATATATATGCCCTAGAAGCCAGAATTGGCTGACACTTGTAATACATTTTTAGGGGCAAAATTATAATTTTGACTATAATTAATAAAATGGGTTATTTTCTATCACACCTGTGTATTTAGTGTCTGTGATACATCCTTTGAGTTAATGGTAATGATAATTCATATTTTCAAGAGTTGAAAATTTAAGACATGAATAATCATTATTAACTCATAAACAGCTCCCGACCATAGGATCATCACGAGAATGGTGATTGATCCGGAAGGTTGGTGTACGATCGCTTCTCTTTAGTAGATGAGTCTTGAGTCTATGGTGTGGACACACCGGAGCGAGAGTACAGGTACTCGTTAGAGAACGAGGGCACTGAGCAGTGACCACCTCGAGTAGTCATTAGGAAGTCTACCTTCTCATCAATGATTGACTCGATGCTGCAGTAGTGTATCTGATTCTTTGACCTGAGATGCATCGACAGTTCACCTTGAGGGTGTTATAGTTTGACTACACCATTACTCGGTCTCCTAGCCATATGGAACCCTAAGGTGTATGTTGGCTATAGCATGTTCATTGTAGGAACTGGATTGCATCAAGATGGGATCTATCTACCTCGGTGGTAGAGGAGCAGCCCTATGATAATCATGAGAATCAAGTCCTGAAGCCCATGGCCATGGCAGAGTGAAATAATAGAAAGAGTTTCTATTTAGGTTTTCACATTGGACTCGAATCGAATGATTATATCATATGACAGAGACTAGGGTTTGACGAGTTTACCTTAACCCTAATCTGATCGGGGCTCAAGATAGAAGAACTTAATCACACAGGTAGCTGCACCAAGAGGTTCACATTTAGCTCTGATGGGTTGCCACCATATACTGCTAGGTGTCACTGGTGGATTTTGGGAGCAATTAGAATGATTTAGATGATCGATCATTCTAGCTGTTCGAATCAGAAGAGTTCTGATCCATCGAAAGGAGTTTCGATGATGTCTATGATAGAGATCATGACATATCCCATTACCATACAGAACTGAACCTAACTGGGTCACACAAACAAGGGTTTGAATCTGGTGATCATCAATTGAACTGATCTAGTTCAATTGATCTGAATGAGATTCAATTAGGTTCAAGGAAATCGTGCTAGCACTCGATTGAACTAACGTTCTTCTTTTACTATCATAAATAAGTTGTCCTGTCTGAGCCAAAGGAGTTTGTGCTCAATCAGAGGCCTTCATATGGCTGATTGGAGGTTGTCCAAGTCGAGAATGGTTGTCTTATTTGTAAGAATTACCTGCCATCTTTTGGTCACCTGCCATTTCTTGTTCTTTGACTTTGGTCAAAAGTCTACCTTTGACTGGTCAAACGTTGACCATTGACTTTTGACTTTTGACACATGTCATGCACCTATTGGAGAGCTGGTGGGGCCTGTCCCCTGCTAGAACCTGCAAGGAGAAGGGCGCACGCCAAGGGTGGCGTGAGCCCAAGTAGGAGGCGCCTAGGAGTCCTTGTTGGACAAGGACTCCACCTCCCTTTTGGATTCCAATCAGAGTTCTACTAAGAATCCAGTTTGACTGGTCTTAGGCACCCTCTAAGGAGGAATCCAGGGGTCTCTATTCCAACCAATCAGATTTAGATCTGATTTCACAAAGGGTTGTGATTGGTTGAGAGGAAGAGGAGTTGGATCACGCTTAGTCTATAAATAAGACCCTGTGCCCAACTCAGATTCTAATGCAATTAGAGAGAGATTTCCCACGCCCCAAGGCTGCCTCTCCCCTCTTCCTCCATGCCTAAACTTCTCCTCCTTCTCCTCTCCATGTCCAAAAGGGTTTTGGACTTAGGTTGGTGCGATTCAGATCAAGGAAAGGCGATCAAAAGTAAGAAGGCTGCGCTGCTGCAAAAGGACGACTGCAGATCTTCAAAAGAGTTTTGAAGATCCTCCAGATCAGATCCAGATCTGATTTTTGGAGGTGTGATAGAGAAGAAGAGGATCTCTAGATCCAACCCAAGTGGATACTGGTAGAGGCCAGGTGCTTGCGTGGCTAGATCCAGAACCTTCCGCTGCAATCAGGATCATCTACAGGGTAATAGGATTACCCAAATCAGGTAAATTAAATTTGATTTAATTTATCTTATCTTATTTTATTTATTAAAATAATAAGAATCAGATCTGAAACATATCAAGATCTGATTGGGATCAAGAGAAAATTTTTGAAATATATCTCTTGATCTGATCAGATCTGGACGAACCTGGACCGGGAAATCAGGATTTCCCTTCAACTGGTATCAGAGCCATGGTTCTAAATTGTTTAGATCTAATTTTAATTTTATTTTGATTAAAAAAATAAAGTGATTTAGATGTCACATGAGATGTGATCAGATCTGAAATCAAAAAAAATTAAAATTAAATGATTTGGATCTAAGAACATGAAGATATGCATGCTAGTTCTAGAATAGAATAGTTCTATAGAATAGTTTTGCATGTCTTTGATTTAATCTGATTAAATCATATTTTAGATCTTTTTATTTACTATTTTCTGATATTATAAGTTGTTATAATAACATCTGATAAACAGCAAATAAAAATTATTTAATTTAAATATCATATGAGATATGATAGATGCATGACTAGACTAGTTGTAGAATAGTTCTACATAATTGTCTAGATTAGAATTTATTTTGATTAGATCAATTTAAATCTAATTTTTTAGATTATTATGTGATAATTTAGATCTGAAAACATGCATGATTTGATACATGAGATGTATGCAAAATATGCCATGATTAGATCTACTTTATATATGAGATATATGATATAGATCTGATATTGTTTTGTAGTATTGAATGTTCCTGATTAAGGCATTCCTCTTGGCCGTCCGGTCATAAGAATGAAGAAGGGTTTAAAGGCCCTCTCTTTCCATTCGATGGGGTGTTCTTATGATGTGTAGGGGTGCTGCGTGTTCGTCCTTAATCAGAAACCCAAAACTTACTTTCTGCAAAACCCTAGATCCTGAAACCCTAGGATTTATTGTGCATATTTTATTTATGAACCCAACTTAATTAAGAATTAAGTTTATGGAATATCAATTAGGTCTAAAATTGAGAATTTCAGATCTAAGACATATTCATAATACTGGGTTTGGGCTTGGGTAGCTCAATTAGGTCTAAGCGGTTGATCAAACCGAATCAAGAGTTGGTTAGATGGGATCAACAATGCTTAAATTGACCAGCCTAATAGGATTAAGTCTGGGTCAAGATCGAGTCACGATCAAGCAAGACCTAATTAGGCTCAGAGGTTAGAGTCTGGATTGTAGGCTAACCCAATTGGTTCTGACTCAATAATTTGGTGTCTAAGGTAAGTTTGGCATAGACGACCGACTGGTTTTTAATTGGAAGCTACTCGACCTGAATGCGTTCTTGTGCGAGTTAACGGCATATTCCTTCCACCGATCTCACTTACCTGGCCATATCTATTGACACAGTTCTAATTTGAGGTGGTCAATAATCCGAGCTAACCCTTGCCACTAGGTTAGTCATAATTGTTATGACTAAGCTAAGTCTAGTTTAAAGAGACCTGAATCAATTCTCCCTAAGAAAAGATTAAGTCCGAGGTCTTCCACCATTGTAGACGTGCGGGCCCTTCCCGGGGTTGATTGTTCTCGGCTGGATATGGTGGCTCAGTTGCACCGGGAAGACGCAACCATGTCTATTAGGCATTGGATGCTATGGGCTGGAGGATGAGTTGGGCTCAATATTTTGGATACGGTGAGAGACCCAATTAGGAACCCAGTCTATGCAAATGGTGGGTCTGACTTAACTAAGGAGTGGATCAATATTCCGGATACGGTGAGATTCATGAATTAGAGACCAAGTTTGGGTGCACCATGATTAGAGAATCATTGAACAAGAGTTGTTCACTCATTGGCTAACCCATCACCAATAACTGTTAGGTGAGGTGATGAGTCAGTTGGTGAGACCGCACCACCCACTAGAAATCATCAATCACGGAGATTTTTGCATCTCTACAGAGGGAGTGTAGGGATCCGAGAAAATAGTGGGAGCTAATTTGTTTAAAAATAAAATCCCTAAACAAATTGGTCAAGTCAAAATTACAATATCTAACTAGAATCTTTGACTCTCTACAGGAAAATGTCTGCGTCCAACCCACTGGCACGTATCCTGGACACACATAGACTGACCGGACCCAATTATAAAGATTGGCTCAGGAACTACAAAATTGTTTTGGGTTCAGAGAAGTTAACACATGTTTTGGACCAGGACCCTCCCACATTACCAGCCCGTCCATCTGTTGAATAGAGAACGTCTCTGAAAAATGGATTGACGAAGACAATAAGGCCAGATACTACATGTTGGGCTCGATGTCTGATGAGCTCCAGTGCCAACATGAAGATATCGGGACTGCTCGCCAAATGTTGGCTCACCTACAGGAGATGTTTGGTGAACAGAGTCGCGCAGCCAAATATCAAGTCACAAAATGACTTTTTAAGGCTAAGATGCGTGATGGGCAGTCAGTCCAAGATCACTGTCTGACAATGATCAAGGACATGGAAGAGCTTGAGAAGCTCGATGTGAAGTTGGACTTGGATCTGCAGAACGATATTATTCTGCAATCCTTGACTGATGCATATGGGCAATTCATCATGAATTACCACATGCATAAACTTCAAAATTTCTTGGCCGAGTTGAATGAATATGCTGGTTATCGCTGAGCTTTCTATGAAAGGTTCTAAAGGCTCAGTTCTTGCTATGGAACGGACTTCTTCCAAAAGAAAGTCTTATGGAAAGAAAAAGAAGTCTGTAAAAAAGCAAAAGGTGGAAGGATCAAAGAAGAAGAAGGCAGAATCGAAGAAAAAGGCCGATGGCAAAGGAAAGTGTTTCCATTGCAACAGCGACGGCCATTGGAAGCGGAACTGCCCTATTTACCTGGCCACCCTAAAGAACAAGAAGGAAGGTCCTTCTGGAGGTATGCTCGTTATTGAGTCTAACCTTACGGTTTCTTCTGCATCCAGTTGGGTGCTTGACTCTGGTTCTAGTGCTCATCTGTGCACTTTTATGCAGGGTCTTGAGGATAGCAGGAGGCTGAGGGATGGAGACATGATCCTACGCGTCGGTAATGGAGCAAGAGTTGCTGCAGTAGCCGTGGGAACATACCCTCTTCGATTACCATCTGGTTTAGACTTAGTTTTAAAAGACTGTTATTATGTGCCTGCAGCTAGCAGGAATTTGATTTCTGTTTCATGCTTAGCATAAGAAGGTTATGTGATCACCTTCTTTAAGGACCATTGTAACATTCTTTATGAAAGAAATAAAATTGCAAATGGTTTCCTTGTTAATGGTCTTTATCAGTTGCATATTGATGTACCTGTTTTAACTATCGAGCAAAACGTGAATGCCAAATGACCTAGGGATAGTCCAAACGATAGATATCTATGGCACTTGAGATTAGGTCATATAGCAGAAGATAGGATCAACAAATTGGAGAAAAATGGGCTATTGAGTCCATTGACTTCTAAGTCACATCCAACTTATGAATCCTGTCTTCAAGGCAAAATGACTAAACTCCCTTTTGTTGGACATGGGGAGAGGGCCACAGATCTCCTTGCCCTAGTACATACTGATGTGTGCGGCCCATTCGATGTGCCGACTAGAGGCAATTTTGTCTACTTCATTACCTTTACCGATGATCTGTCTAGGTATGGGTATGTGTATCTTATGAGACATAAGTCTGAAGCCTTTGAAAAGTTCAAAGAATTCAGACATGAAGTAGAAAAACAAACTGAAAACCCATTAAGGTTCTTCGATCAGATCGAGGAGGTGAATACCTTAGCCGAGAATTCCTAGACTATCTTAAGGAAAATGGCATAGTCTCTCAATGGACTCCACCAGGAACACCTCAACTCAACGGGGTTTCAGAACGGAGAAATCGAACTCTATTGGATATGGTTCGATCCATGATGAGCTTCACAGACCTCCCTGATTTCCTTTGGGGACATTCATTATTAACTTCAATCTATTTACTGAATAGGGTTCCCTCTAAAACCGTTCCTACCACACCGTATGAGATATGGCACGGTAAGAAACCAAGTCTGAGTCATCTCAGAATTTGGGGTTGTCCGGCTTATGTCAAAAGACAACAAGCGGACAAGTTAGAATTTAGGTCCTTTAGAGCTCGATTCATAGGATATCCTAAAGAGTCATTAGGATACTATTTCTACATTCCAGAAGACCACAATGTGATTGTGAGTCGACATGCCATATTTCTTGAAAAATAGTTTATTCAAGATAGTGGCATTGGAAAGCAGATTAAGCTTGATGAGAAAGTCTCACAAGTGGAAAGAGCTAAGGACCAATTGGAACCAAATCAGGTTGAGCCAATAAGAACACTACCTCCTCCACCTCGTAGATCGGAAAGAGTTTCCGTCCCCCTGAAAGATACTTAGGTATTATTTCAGAGGATGTAGAGGAAATGTTCCTCATAGGTAATGGTGCTCATGGTGATGATCCCAAAACCTACAACGAGGCGATATCAGATATCGACTCCGAGAAATGGCTTGAGGCAATAAAGTCAGAGATTGACTCGATGCACTCAAACCAAGTCTGGACCTTGGTAGATCCACCAGAAGGTATAGTACCTATTGGATGTAAATGGATCTTCAAGAGAAAGATTGGTGCAGATGGAATGTGGAGACATTCAAGGCTAGACTGGTGGCAAAAGGTTATAGTCAACGTGAAGGCATTGACTATCAGGATACCTTTTCCCGGTAGCTATGCTAAAATCCATCCGCACATTGCTTGCCGTTGCAGCCTATTTCGATTATGAAATATGGCAAATGGATGTGAAAATGGCATTCCTAAATGGATATCTTGAGGAAGATATCTATATGGAACAGCCGCTAGGTTTCACATCCAGTGATACTGATCACAAGGTTTGCAAGCTGCAAAGGTCCATATATGGACTTAAGCAAGCATCTCGGAGTTGGAACACTCGTTTCAATGATGTGATCAAAAAGTTTGGTTTCATCAAAAACGAAGAGGAACCATGTGTTTTCAAAAGGGTCAGTGGGAGCGCTGTTGTCTTCCTCGTATTGTACGTGGATGACATCCTCCTTATTGGGAATGATATTCCCATGTTGACATTAGTCAAATGTGGTTGTCCAAGGAATTCTCCATGAAAGACCTAGGTGAAGCATCCTTTATTCTAGGAATTAAGGTCTATAGGGATAGACCGAATAGGATGCTAGGACTTTCATAGAAGATGTACATAGAGGAAGTACTAAAGAGGTTTAGTATGGAAAACTCTAAGAGGGGATTAATACCCTTCAGATATGGTATTCATCTTTCCAAGAAGATGTGCCCCAGCACACCTAAGGAAATAGAACGCATGAGCAAGATCCCTTATGCTTCTGCAATAGGGAGCCTCATGTATGCCATGCTATGTACACGACCTGATATAGCCCATGCTGTGAGTGTCACAAGCAGATATCAGTCAAATCTAGGTGAAGAACACTGACTTCTGTGAAATGTATCCTTAAGTACTTGAGAAGAACTAAGGATATGATGCTGGTCTTTGGTAATGGAGAACTCCAAGTTCAAGGATACACAGACTCGGACTTCATGTCTGATATAGATGATCGAAAGTCGACATCTGGAAGTCTGTTTGTGTGCAATGATGGAGCTGTCAGCTGGAAGAGTTCCAAGCAAACTGTGATAGCAGATTCTACCATGGAAGCAGAATATATAGCTGCATCAGAGGCTGCAAAGGAAGCATTCTGGTACAAGAAGTTTGCTGCAGAAATTGGAGTAATGCCATCAGATGCCATTCCTCTTTACTGCGACAACAATGGCACCATAGCCCTTGCTAAGGAGCCGAGGTCTCACCAGAAGTCCAAGCACATTGAGCGGCGATATCATCTCATCCGCGATTACCTTGAGAAAGGTTACGTTGAGGTCAAGAGAGTCAACTCCGTAGATAATGTGGCAGACCCACTTACGAAGCCGTTGGGCCAGCAGAAGATCGAAGCCCACCTTGAGAAGATGGGACTTAGACTTGTAGCCAATTGGCTTTAGGACAAGTGGGAGATTGTTAGAGATATGTGCCCTAGAAGCCAGAATTGGCTGACACTTGTAATACATTTCTAGGGGCAAAATTATAATTTTGACTATAATTAATAAAATGGGTTATTTTCTATCACACCTGTGTATTTAGTGTTTGTGATACATCCTTTGAGTTAATGGTAATGATAATTCATATTTTCAAGAGTTGAAAATTTAAGACATGAATAATAATTATTAACTCATAAACAGCTCCCGACCATAGGATCATCACGAGGATGGTGATTGATCTGGAAGGTTGGTGTACGATCGCTTCTCTTTAGTAGATGAGTCTTGAGTCTATGGTGTGGAGACACCGGAACGAGAGTACAGGTACTCGTTAGAGAACGAGGGCACTGAGCGTGACCACCTCGAGTAGTCATTAGGAAGTCTACCTTCTCGTCAATGACTGACTCGATGCTGCAGTAGTGTGTCTGGTTCTTTGACCTGAGATGCATCGGCAGTTCACCTTGAGGGTGTTATAGTTTGACTACACCATTACTCGGTCTCCTAGCCATATGGAACCCTGAGGTGTATGTTGGCTATAGCATGTTCATTGTAGGAACTGGATTGCATCAAGATGGGATCTATCTACCTCGGTGGTAGAGGAGCAGCCCTATGATAATCATGAGAATCAAGTCCTGAAGCCCATGGCCATGGCAGAGTGAAATAATAGAAAGAGTTTCTATTTAGGGTTTTCACATTGGACTCAAATCGAATGATTATATCATATGACAGAGACTAGGGTTTGACGAGTTTACCTTAACCCTAATCTGATCGGGGCTCAAGATAGAAGAACTTAATCACACAGGTAGCTGCACCAAGAGGTTCACATTCAGCTCTGATGGGTTGCCACCATATACTGCTAGGTGTCACTGGTGGATTTTGGGAGCAATTAGAATGATTTAGATGATCGATCATTCTAGCTGTTCGAATCAGAAGAGTTCTGATCCATTGAAAGGAGTTTCGATGATGTCTATGATAGAGATCATGACATATCCCATTACCATATAGAACTGAACCTAACTAGGTCACACAAACAAGGGTTTGAATCTGGTGATCATCAATTGAACTGATCTAGTTCAATTGATCTGAATGAGATTCAATTAGGTTCAAGGAAATCGTGCTAGCACTCGATTGAACCTAACGTTCTTCTTTTACTATCATAAATAAGTTGTCCTGTCTAAGCCAAAGGAGTTTGTGCTCAATCAGAGGCCTTCATATGGTCTGACTGGAGGTTGTCCAAGTCAAAATAGGTTGTCTTATTTGTAAGATATTACCTGCCATTTTTGGTCACCTGCCATTTCTTGTTCTTTGACTTTGGTCAAAAGTCTACCTTTGACTGGTCAAACGTTGACCATTGATCTTTTGACTTTTGACCACATGTCATGCACCTATTGGAGAGCTGGTGGGGGCCTGTCCCCCTACCAGAACCTGGCAAGGAGAAGGGCGCACGCCAAGGGTGGCGTGAGCCCAAGTAGGAGGCGCCTAGGAGTCCTTGTTGGACAAGGACTCCACCTCCCTTTTGGATTTCAATCAGAGTTCTACTAAGAATCCAGTTTGACTGGTCTTAGGCGCCCTCTAAGGAGGAATCCAGGGGTCTCTATTCCAACCAATCAGATTTAGATCTGATTTCACAAAGGGTTGTGATTGGTTGAGAGGAAGAGGAGTTGGATCACGCTTAGTCTATAAATAAGACCCTGCGCCCAACTCAGATTCTAATGCAATTAGAGAGAGATTTCCCACACCCCAAGGCTGCCTCTCCCCTCTTCCTCCATGCCTAAACTTCTCCTCCTTCTCCTCTCCACGTCCAAAAGGGTTTTGGACTTAGGTTGGTGCGATTCAGATCAAGGTAAGGCGATCAAAAGCAAGAAGGCTGCGCTGCTGCAAAAGGACGACTGCAGATCTTCAAAAGAGTTTTGAAGATCCTCCAGATCAGATCCAGATCTGATTTTTGGAGGTATGATAGAGAAGAAGAGGATCTCCAGATCCAACCCGAGTGGATACCGGTAGAGGCCAGGCGCTTGCGTGGCTAGATCCAGAACCTTCTGCTGCAATCAGGATCATCTACAGGGTAATAGGATTACCCAAATCAGGTAAATTAAATTTGATTTAATTTATCTTATTTTATTTTATTTATTAAAATAATAAGAATCAGATCTGAAACATATCAAGATCTGATTGGGATCAAGAGAAAATTTTTGAAATATATCTCTTGATCTGATCAGATCTGGACGAACCTGGACCAAAAAATCAGGATTTTCCTTCACCACATGCCAAAGAGTCTCTCTCTTATGTGTGGGAAGTCTTTCATGCGCAAAGGACTCTTTGGTGCATGAAATAAGTTGGCGCCTACCTTCTTTGACTTTTTCAATATTGTTATGTCACGTAATCTTTTATATTGGCGTGAACATCAGATATGGGGCACAGAAGAGTCCTTCTGCAGATGAAATTCTCTTTTTTCTTTTTGCCCAAGATGTTTTGTCACCCAAGAGTCCTTGCCGCTTTGGACTCCTTGCCGCCCACTTCTTCTTTATGCCTCTTGGGACTTTGACTATTCAAAGTACATCTCCATGCCTTCTTGATGAATGGGCATCCCTTTAAGAGCTATTAGATGGCCATCTTATCTGATCCAAATCTTTGAATTATGTTGCCATATATTTATGCATCGCGACTCTTCATAGAAAAACTACGTAGAATTAGTCCGAAGAGTCCTTCTATTTTAAGGCACCTCTTGGACTAAGTCTACGTAATTTTAAATGGTGCAAAATTTAGATGGGTGTGAGATTTGATGATGGGGCATGAGATATTGATATGGGAAGGGTGTGAGATTTTTAGATGGCACCCCTACGTACATTATAAATAAGGGTGCGCATCAAGAGTCCGGGGGTGTGTGAACATTATCTTTTCTTTCTTACAAGAGTTTCTTTTTGTCCAATTTTCTTTCTTCCCTTCTCTTGTCTAGACCTTGTCATTATAGGGACAAGAAGTCATCTTAAGACTAAGAGATTAGGAAGGAAAATTAAGAAGACAAAAGAAAAAGAAAGATAGATAAGGAGAGGCAAGGAAGGTGACATAAAGGCTTAAGAAGGTCTTGCCCTTATAATTAAAGTTCTTATTATTAGAACTTTAATTATATATAAATCAGAGGTGCTGGTGTTTTGATCAAGTCTCTATATGGATCAACGTAGGAGGATGAACATGTGGGCACCTAGTGGAAATTTTGACGGACTGCTACCGGTGATCAGGATCAATTTAGGGTTTAGCGATAAGAGGTATGTTCTAATACTTTCTCTTATGCTACAAATGCATGTTATATGATTTAATTGCTAATGAGGTGGTCCTAGAATTTGGGTTTGGTTTATTTGATTTCATATTTTTGCTTTAAAATCCATGCTTCCGCCCTGTACACCAAATCCATCATCTAGGTGAGAGAAAAAAGAAGAAGAAGGGAGTCTTCTTCTAGGGCTATTTTATTTTTCATCTCTCCTCCTTCTTTTGAGTTTTTTCTAAGAGAGTCTTAGATTAGAAAACTCTCCTCTTCTTTCTTATATTTTGGAGAGTCCATATTTTGAAGAAGAAAGCATCGGATTGACCGTCAAAGAAGGATCAGCACGGTACTAGCATGCTATGCTGATGTCCTGCATCGAACTTTGGATCAGAGTTCGTAGGCTCATGTGGATGACTCCTAGAGGCCAGATAGATGTGCGGCTTGTGACTTCATCCTCAAGCCTAGATCAGCAAGTTAGAATGTCTAACTTGCATAGATAATAGATCTGATCTATTGATTTCATACCTATATTAGATGTAGTGTAGATCTAGGTTGATATGATCAACCTTTTCTTCTTCTTTATGTTTTTAATTTTTAATTTAATATCATACCTTGATCATGTAATAGATCTAAGATCTAGGTATTTATATATTTTTTTAAATAAATATTTAATTTATTTAAATCTTTCACTGTCTGATCCTGAAAAAATTTCAAAATCTACCAGTGAAATCCTAGATCCGGTTCCTACGTTAAGCTCGAAAAAGGTATGTATCAAGAATGTATCGAGCAAAGTAAAATAAATAGAATCAAAGCAAAAAATAGTCACATTTTTAAATTTATTGCTTTGAGTAAAAATTACTTCAATACAAATTATTCATAAGAATTTTGCACTACACATCAAAAATTTAGGATTAAATTTGAATTCTCAAATGAGTTTCAAAATTATGTTTAAAAATTTATTTCTTAGAGTAAGAAAATATTTTTAAATTTAATTTAACTTTGACTAATTTTTTAAAAATAAATAGAGTAATTAAATCATGCATATCAAATTAAATAAATACGATAAAGCTCAATCTAAGAAGTTCATAAATCAATTGATTAAGAGCTTAAGACCAAAATCTTTAATCAAATTAAGATGAAAGGCATTTCTCTTCTTATTTTGTAGATACTAAGAAATCATTTTTCTTTTAATATTTCAATAACATTATCTCTTTCTATTTTTCATAATTTTGGCTCAATTATTTTAGCTTACAAGATTATCTCCTCCTATGTTTCATAATTTTGGTTCTATTATTTTAGCTTACAAGTTTTCTCTCCATTTTTCTTTCAAATCAAGCATATTTAATATGAATTTAACTACTAAATTCAAATTTTCTAAATTTGAAAGAAATTTTTAATTTTAAAGCTCTTTTTAAAATAAATGATCAATTCTTCTTTAATATTTTTTCTTCCTTACTTTTGCAAACAAACTCATTTCTTCGAAAGATTGTCTTGATACCAATTAAACTAAAATTAAGACTAAATCATGATTTTCTTAATAGTTTAATATCACTTAAAGGTTAATTTGCAAGTTTAGCTTGATATCAATGATTTTAGTTTTGAATTGATAAAGATGAATTAATTCAAATCAAATAATTTGAGGATTTTGAATGATAAATCAATTTGAATTGATATTAGCAAATTAGTCAAGGCAAATCATAATTTATTATTATTATTATTTTTTAAAAAGATCATCTCTTTCTTTTCTTAAGAAATATCAAGCAATCAAATATAAAAAAATATGTATTTTTAAATTTATTTTAAATGATATAATATCAAACATATAGCTATGCAAAATTAGATTTAAAACAAAAACATTCTTCTCTTTTTTTTGCCAAAAGATAAATCAATCAAATACATGGCAAATAGCAAGCTATTTGATGCTAATTACATAAAACTGAAGTCTTTTTTAAAAGTTTAGCATTAAAGATAAATAAATTTTTTTTTGAAATATCTTGCTTGATATCAACTTTAAAAGATTCAAGAAGATCATTTTTTAAATTTAATTTTTAAAATCAATCAATTAAAATAAAATAAGAATGTTCATCAATAAATTCTCTTTTAAGATAAGAAAGGGCAATCAAATTAATAATCAAGAAAGATATTCAAATCAATTTGAGAAATAAAAAATTAATCAATTGGGGGGGTTCCGATAATCAAATAGGATAAGATCAAATCAAGGATAAACTAGATGAAGGTTCTATGAGTTCAATTCAACTAGAAAGTTTTGAAATCCTTAAGAGTTAACCTAAGATGCAATGTAGATGACTACATCAAGCACTTAATTTTTATAATTGAATATTTTATTTTCAAGTACTTAGATCATGCAATTTTTTTGAGATATTTCAATATTTAAGCATCTTATAGGGGATTGTCAAACTTAGTTTCTCTTGTGAATTTAGCAATTACAACATTTAAACCAATTAAGCATCTCTTAGTTTAAATTCATCCAATAAAGAATTGATATGGGGAGACTTAAAGTATCAAGCTAAATTTCAAGTTTAATCATTTCAATCATTGATATATAGAGAAAAGCATATTAATTTTAAAAATAAAATATTCAAATTATTACAAGCATCAAAATCAATCATACTTATCAAAATATGAGAGGAGTTATCATATGCATACATGTTAACAAATCATTAAAGTCAATACATCAAACTTTCAATTTATAGAGTATGATTATTTTAAGCAATGATAAATCATCAAAATCAATCAAACAATGATGACATGATGTGAGAAAAGTTTAGATTTTACCAAACCTCATCACCCATCCAATTTCATTTCCAAGTCATCCAATCATAATATTTTTCTCTTTTCATTCCATTGGATCCTTGATGTACCTACAAAATTATTTACTAGATTTTGGTACCCAAGCCATCTTGGGTCCATTGAGGTTAGAGCTTATGATTTCTTTTGGAACCCATATTTAGTTTATTAAGGCTTGGCCAATTCTTTTAAAGTTGCATTCCAAAATTTTATGCCCAATTTGATTACATTTGAAGCATTTAATGGTATGATCTTTAGTTGAAGCTCTTGTAAAAATATTTCTAGTATTTTGCTGCTTTCTAAAAATATTAAAATCAGTTTCTATTTTATTAAAAATAGTCCCATTAACTTTTACCATAGATTGGAGATTTTGAAAACTAATGGTAAACTTTTCAGCAATAGGTTTTAAAACTTCAATCTCTCTTCTTAATTTTTTATTTTCTTCCAAGAGCTCTTTCTTTTCATTTAAAAGTTTTTTATTTTTTTTAAGAAGAATCTTAAAGTATCATTATCCTTTTTAAGCTCCTTGTTTTCTTTAACTAAAGAATTTTCAGATTTAATCCATTCTTCTTTTTCTTTAGCCAAAGTTTTTTTTTCTTTCAAGATATCTTCTTTTTTACTTAAGAACTCATTCTTTTCTTTAGCTAAAAGAAGATTTGATTTTTTAAGTTCTTTGTTTTTAAGCCTTAATTTTTTAAATTCATCAATTAATTCATTAAAAGCTTCAAATAACTCATCAAATGTAAAGTCGGAAGAATTTTCAGGATTTATCTCATTTATATTGGCCATAAGGCAACGATTGGCGATACCTTCATCCTCTTTCTCATTTTTCTTTTCTGTGCTTTGCTCTCCCTTAATTGATGCATTCTTTTTTTTCTTTTTCTTTCCATCCTCATGAGCCATGAGGCATATGTTGGGATGAGCTTTCTTGTCTTCTTTGGAGCTTGATATTTCTTTTTGTTTTGCTCCCCCAAAAATAGTTTTCAATTTCTTCCAAACTTATTTTACTAAAATGCAAGAAGAAATTAGATTAAACTCATTTAAATCTAATGAACAATAAAGCATATTTAAAGCCTTATTATTTAGTTGGATCATATCTTTGTCATGCTCGATCAATGCATTGGTCATGTGTGAGCCATCTATTATAATTTTTCATAACTTATAATCATGTGCTTGTATAAATTCTAGCTTTCCAATGGATATAATTAGAACCATTAAAAAATGAAGGTCTATTTATAGAATAACCTTCATTAAATAAAGACCTCATTTGGATTGCCAAAATCTTTAGCTCTAGATGGTTAGATCAATAATCAATAATGGAGCACCTACTCTGGTACCAATTATTGCTTATAGGTAGCAACCCAAGGCGGGATAAATTAGGTTCTTATAAAATTTTAACTAAACTTACTTTCTAAATAGATATGTGCTTTGATTTTAACTTAAGTTGTGTGGTTCAAATGTAAATAATATAAGCAACCATAATTTTAGGATATACAAATGCTATGAAAAAATTTGAAAGCTAATCTAAGCAAATAATAAAATAAGTAAAGCAAGAATTTAAAATATAATACAAACACACAAGGTTTTATAGTGGTTCAGAGCAATCCACTCCTACGTCCATTTTTCAAGCTTTTCTTGGGACTTTTACTATAATCTACTCTTGATTATAGTGTGTTTGTTTATCTAGGCTCACAAACAAACCTAGTTGATTTTTATAGAAGCACCAATCAAAATCTTACACTAATAGTTTTTCGAGATCACTATTAATTCAGTTGGTTTTTCGAACTCACCAACCGAAACCTACAATATCCAATTCTAGGCTTGGATGGGCCTAATCTCCAAGTTTCTTTTCCCAAAGCAACTTATAAAGAAATCAAAAATATAAGTATAGAAATAAAAATAGAAATGAAACTCTTTAAATTCCAATGGAAAAGCTAATGATGTGCTCGATTGAAGCTTGGCTTTTCTTTAATTTATACTTGAGAGGATGAAGAAGATATTGGAGAAGATTGCTTTGAAGACATGCTGAAATCTATGCATAACTTTTCTTCTTTTTTTCTTTTCTTTAGATATTCAATATTCCTCACCAAAATTGAAAGATTATCTTTAAATATCTTTTTTCTTGCTTCCTAACTGATTCTCCATCTTTAAATACCATTAGAGATGGTTGGAGTGAGAATTCTAGCCATTGGGAGCTCTAAAATAGCCGTTAGGGTCAAAGAATAGCCATTGCAAAACTATCTGTTGAAGGCTGTCTGAGCAAAATGAGACCTCTCAATTTTTCATGAGATCTCTCATCAAATTTTGAGACCTCTCGATTCTGAATCGAGATGTCTCACCGAAACTGCGAGACCTATCGATTCTGATTCGAGACGTCTCATCGAAACCATAAGATCACTCGAGAATCTTGTGAGACCCCTCACTCTTAGAGCACAAAAACTAAGTTTCTATCTTCTGAGACTGAGACATCTTGAGTTTAACTTGAGACCTCTCAAAATCATGCCAGAATAGCGTTTAGGCATGATAGTCCACTCGAGAGCTCTCGAAAAATTTTTTAGATGTCTCGAAAACTACTTTAAGGCTATTTTGAAGGATTTTTGCTTTCAATCAAGGAGATTTAATTTTTATTTGAATTTTACTTTATGTCTTCCTTATTTTGGTCAAAGAGCTCTCTTTCTTCTGATCTTTGAAAGCTTAAGAAAAATCTTTTCTTTAAAGATCTTGACTTTATGAATTTTTGTAGATCTTTTCTTAAAATGATTCTTAAATTTAAATACCTAAAAAGACCTACATTCACTCATGAAACACAGGGTTAAATACTCAAACACTCAAAATTTGGCAATCATTAAAATCAATCATGGGGTTAACAATCTCCCTTTTTTTGATGATGACAAAACTTTGAGTATATGCATAATAAAAATAAATAATGTATTTTAATGCATTTTTCTAATATGTATCATGAAGACATGAAGTACCAGATCAAACACATGAATGCATATTTCATAAATATTCTCAATTAATCTTTAAAATATCAAAACTTTAAGTTTCTTAAGCATCAATCCTTCAAGCATATACTCAACATACTTCTCTCCCTTTTTGACAACATCAAAAAGCTCATGAGAAGAAACAAAAAAATTTATCAAAATCAATATCAAAGCTTTAAATTGAGAGATATATCAAATTTATGAAGTCAAATAGAAGAAATCATCTCTCCTTTTAAAATAAAATAATTTTCTTTTCAAAAAGTTAGCTTGAGTTCAAATAATAAAGGCTCTCCCCCTCTTCCCCTTTGTAAATGAATATGATCTTTTTTAATCTGATTTTCAGATATGCACTTTTAAGCTTTAAGAAGAATAGAGCTTTTCAAAAGATTTAATTATGAAATCAAGCGTAGTATATACTTTAATATTCAATCTTTTTTTAAAAAAAATTAGTAAATTAAGTTCGAAAAAGTATGTATCGAGCAAAGTAAAATAAATAGAATCAAAGCAAAAGATAGTCATATTTTTAAATTTATTGCTTTGAGTAAAAATTACTTCAATACCAATTATTCATAAGAATTTTGGACTGCACATCAAAAATTTAGGATTAAATTTGAATTCTCAAATGAGTTTCAAAATTTTATTTAAAAATTTATTTCTTTGAGTAAGAAAATATTTTCAAATTTAATTTAACTTTGATAATTTTTTTAAAAATAAAATAAAGTAATTAAATCATGCATATCAAATTAAATAAATACGATAAAGCTCAATCTAAGAAGTTTATAAATCAATTGATTGAGAGCTTAAGATCAAAATCTTCGATCAAATTAAGATGAAAGGCATTTCTCTTCTTATTTTGTAGATACTAAGAATTTATTTTTCTTTTAATATTTTAATTATATTATCTCTCCCTATTTTTAATAATTTTGGCTTAATTATTTGAGCTTACAAGATTATCTCCCCCTATTTTTCATAATTTTGGTTCTATTATTTTAGCTTACAAGTTTTCTCTCCCATTTTCTTTCAAATCAAGCATATTTAATATGAATTTAACTACTAAATTCAAATTTTCTAAATTTGAAAGAAATTTTTAATTTTAAAGCTCTTTTTAAAATAAATGATCAATTCTTCTTTAATATTTTTTCTTCCTTACTTTAGCAAACAAACTCATTTCTTTGAAAGATTGTCTTGATACCAATTAAACTAAAATTAAGACTAAATCATGATTTTCTTGATAGTTTAATATCACTTAAAGGTCAATTTGCAAGTTTAGCTTGATATCAATGATTTTAGTTTTGAATTGATAAAGATGAATTAATTCAAATCAAATAATTTGAGGATTTTGAATGATAAATCAATTTGAATTGATATTAGCAAATTAGTCAAGGCAAATCATAATTTTTTTTATTATTATTTTTTAAAAAGATCATCTTTTTTTTTTCTTAAGAAATATCAAGCAATCAAATATAAAAAAAAAATATATTTTTAAATTTATTTTAAATGATATAATATCAAACATATAGCTATGTAAAATTAGATTTAAAACAAAAACATTCTTCTTTTTTTTTTGCCAAAAGATAAATCAATCAAATACATGGCAAATAGCAAGCCATTTGATGCTAATTACTTAAAACTGAAGTCTTCTTTGAAAGTTTAGCATTAAAGATAAATAAAAATTTTCTTAAAATATCTTGCTTGATATCAACTTCAAAAGATTTAAGAAAACCATTTTTCAAATTTAATTTTTAAAATCAATCAATTAAAATAAAATAAGAATGTTCATCAACAAATTCTCTTTTAAGATAAGAAAGGATAATCAAATCAATAATCAAGAAAGATATTCAAAACAATTTGAGAAATCAAAAATTAATCAATTGGGGGGGTTCCGATAATCAAATAGAATAAGATCAATTCAAGAAAAAGCTAGATGAAGGTTCTATAGGTTCAATTCAACTAGAAAGTTTTGAAATCCTTAAGTGTTAACCTAAGATGCAATGCAGATGACTACATCAAGCACTTAATTTTTATAATTGAATGTTTTATTTTCAAGTACTTAGATCATGCAATTTTTTTAAGATATTTCAATATTTAAGCATTTTATGGGGGATTGTCAAACTTAGTTTTTCTTGTGAATTTAGTAATTAAAACATTTAAACCAATTAAGCATCTTTTAGTTTAAATTCATCAAATATAGAATTGATATGGGGAGACTTACGATATCAAGCTAAATTTCAAGTTTAATCATTTTAATCATTAATATATAGAGAAAAATATGTTAATTTTAAAAATAAAATATTTAAATTATTGCAAGCATCAAAATCAATCATACTTATCAAAATATGAGAGGAGTTATCATATGCATACATGTTAACAAATCATTAAAGTCAATATATCAAACTATAAATTCATAGAGTGATTATTTTAAGCAATGATAAATCATCAAAATCAATCAAACAAGGATGGCATGATGTGAGAAAAGTTTAGATTTTACCAAACCTCATCACCCATCAATTGTATTCTCAAGGCATCCATTCATAATATTTTTCTCTTTTTATTCTATTAGATCCTTGATGTACCTACAAAATTATTTACTAGATTTTTGTACCCAACCCATCTTGGGTCCATTGAGATTAGAGCTTATTGTTCCTTTTGGAATCCATATTTGCTTTATCAAGACTTGGCCAATTCTTTTAAATTTGCATTCCAAAATTTTATGGCCAATTTGATTACATTTAAAGCATCTAATAGTATGATCTTTAGTTGAAGCTCTTGTAAAAATATTTCTAGCATTTTGCTGCTTTCTAAAAATATTAAAACCAGTTTTTATTTTATTGAAAATAGTCCTATTAACTTTTATCATAGATTAAAGATTTTGAAAACTAATGGTAAACTTTTCAGCAATAGATTTTAAAACTTCAATCTCTCTTCTTAATTTTTTATTTTCTTCCAAGAGCTCTTTCTTTTCATTTAAAAGATTTTCATTTTCTTTTAAGAAGAATCTTAAAGTATCATTATCCTTTTTATGCTCCATATTTTCTTTAACTAAAGAATTTTTAGATTTAATCCATTCTTCTTTTTCTTTAGTCAAAGTATTTTTTTCTTTCAAGATATCTTCTTTTTCACTTAAAAGCTCATTCTTTTTTTTAGCTAAAAGAAGATTTTCCTTTTTAAGTTCTTTATTTTTGAGCCTTAATTTTTTAAATTCATTCATTAATTCGTTAAAGACTTCAAATAACTCATCAAATGTAAAGTTGAAAGAATTTTTAGGATTTACCTCATTTGTGTTAGCCATGAGGCAATGATTGGCGATACCTTCTTCCTCTTTCTCATTTTTCGTTTCTATGCTTTGCTCCCCCTCAATTGATTCTTTCTTTTTCCTTTGTTTCTTTTTTTTCTTTTTCTTTCCATCCTCATGAGCCATGAGGCATATGTTGGGATGAGCTTTCTTGTCTTCTTTGGAGCTTGATATTTCTTCTTATTTTTCTCCCTCAAAAATAGTTTCTAATTTCTTTCCAACTTATTTTATTGAAATACAAGAAGAAATTAGACTGAACTCATTTAAATTTAATGAACAATAAAGCATATTTAAAGCCTTAGCATTTAGTTGGATCATTTTTTTATCATGCTCGATCAATGCATTGGTCATGTGTTAGCCATCTATTATAATTTTCAATAACTTATAATCATTTGTTTGTATAAAGATTTTTATTCTAGCTTTCCAATAGATATAATTAGAATCATTAAAAAATAGAGGTCTATCTATAGAATAATCTTTATTAAATAAAGACTCCATTTGGATTGCCAAAATCTTTAGCTCTAGATGGTTAGATCAATAATCAATAACAGAGCACTTGCTCTGATACTAATTATTGTCCAGAGGTAGCAACCTAAGAGGGGGGTGAATTGGATTCTTATAAAATTTTAATCAAATTTACTTTCTAAATAAGTATGTGCTTTGATTTTAACTTAAGTAGTATGGTTCAAATGTAAACAATATAAGCAACAGCAATTTTAGGATATACAAATGCTATGAAAAAATTTAAAAGCTAATCTAAGTAAATAATAAAACAAGTAAAGAAAGAATTAAAAATATAATACAAACATACAAGATTTTATAGTGGTTTGGAGCAACTCACTTTTACGTCCATTTTTTAAGCTTTTCTTAGGATTTTTACTATAATCTACTCTTGATTATAGTGTATTTATTTTTTCAGGCTCACAAATAAATTTATTTGATTTTTATATAAGCACCAACCAAAATCTTACACTAATAATTTTTCGAGATCATTATTAATCCAGTTGATTTTTTGAACTCACCAACCAAAACCTACAATATCCAATTCTTGGCTTGGATGGGTCTAATCCTCAAGTTTCTTTCTCCAAAAAAACTTGTAAAGAAATAAAAAATATAAGTATAGAAATTCAGCATAGAAATAAAAATAGAAATTAAACGCTTTAAATCTCAATGAAGAAGCTAATGATGTGCTCGATTGAAGCTTGGCTTTTCTTCAATTTGTACTTGAGAGGATGAAGATGTTGCAGTAGATTGCTTTGAAGACTTGCTGAAATCTGTGCATAACTTTTCTCTTTTTTTTCTTTGGATATTTAATGTTCCTCACCGAAACTAAAAGATTCTCTCTTTAAATCTCTTTTTTCTTACTTTTCAATTGATTCTCCATCTTTAAATACCTTTAGAGATGATTAGAGTGAGAGTTCTTGCCATTGGAAGCTCTAAAATAATTATTGGGATCGAAAAATAGTCATTGCAAAACTATCCATTGAAGGCTGTCCGTGCAAAATAAGACCTCTCACCAGATTTCGAGACCTCTCGATTCTGAATTGAGATGTCTCACTAGAACCACAAGATCTCTCGAGAATCCTATGAGACCTCTCACTCTTAGAGTATAGAAATTAACTTTTTATCTTCTGAGATTGAGACATCTCGAGTTCCACTTGAGACCTCTCGAAATCATACTAGAACTGCATTTGGACGTGTCAGTCCACTCGAGAGCTCTCGAAAAAATTTTGAGATATCTCGAAAATTGCTCCAAGGCTATTTTGAGAAATTTTTGCTTTCAATCAAGGAGATTTAATTTTTATTTGAATTTTACTTTATATCTTTTTTATTTTGATCAAAGAGCTATCTTTCTTCTGATCTTTGAAAGCTTAAGAAAAATCTTTTCTTTAAAGATCTTGACTTGATAAATTTTTGTAGATCTTTTTTTGAAATGATTCTTCAATTTAAATAAGTAAAAAGACCTACATCCACTCATGAAACACATGGTTAAATACTCAAATGCTCAAAGTTTGGTAATCATCAAAATTAATCATGGGTCAACATACCGACACTTTAGTGCATCAATACTTTTTCAGATGTTGATGCTTTAAAGCATCAGCAATGGATAATTATAATAAAAATAATTTATTAATAATTTATTAATCTATATAAATTACATAAATATGTTCAAAATTTATAAGAAATTTCAAATGTTAACATCATAATATCATAATCAATACATAAACACATCCAAAAGTTATAATACTAACATCATAATTAAATACATAAATCTATCCAAAATTTTAATCAAATATATAAATTTATCCAAAATTTATAACACCAACAATATCATAATCAATACATAAACTTGTCCAAAATTTATAACACTAACATCATAATCAAATACATAAATTTGTCCAAAATTTATACCAACAACATCATAATTAATATATAAACCTTTCTAAAATTCATAACACCAACATCATAATCAAATACATAAATCTATCCAAAATTTATAACACCAACACTATAATATAAACCAATCCAAAATTTATAACAAAATTAAGACATCAATATAAAGTCATAATAAACACCCTATATAGCTAAATAAAATAATGAGTACATTGTCCATGAATTATAATCCATAAGCAAAGAGAAGAAATCAAAAGAAATCTATAGAACTCATAAAAAAAAATATAGATATCAGACTATGAGTGATCCATAGGAGCATGATCATCATCGACTCCATGACTGTTGAAACTACCGGGAGCTTACAATAAGGATATAAAAGTTTTATTAATTGAGAATATAAAAATTATAACTTAAATTTAATGAATAAATATAAATATAGTAAGAGATATACTCATGAAGAGTCTACAAATATCTATAACGTGGATGTCAATTAATCAATCTGAGTTCTTATGGTAGATATCATGGTGTCATAGTTCTGTCTTATCACATCTATCCATACCTTCACCATGCCTGCACCCCGACCCCTAGTTGCTCCTCAATTCATGCCTCCACCTGTGCATGCACCCATGTCTCCAATTGCTCCATAATCCATGCCTCCACCTACCGCTCAATCCGTGCCTCTATCCAAGCCTCAAGCATATGAATATCCACATTGCTAAAACTCTCTCTAGCATCATGAGTATATCAACGTACGTCAGATAACTGAGTGGGGGTGACTCCAACTTCATAATGTAAACATAAATCTGATATTCTACAGCATGCTTTTAATTAAGAACATCATGAAAAAAAAATTAGGATCATAAAAGAGAGTTCATAATCTTCATAAAACATATATGATGCAGAGGAATTTGATGTAGAAAAGAAGGAAGATATCTTACTCTTCCTTAGATTAGTTTCTCTCCCTTCTTCCATACCTTATGTCATAGTCATGATGATGAAATTTCTATGTCACGTTCATGGGTAGGGATAGGATCTCTATTTATAGACTTTTATCAATACTTTCATCAAGTAACTGAATGAGATTTGAATTCTATTTGAATTCATGTTGATCATTATCCAAATTCAAATAGTAAATTCCATAATAAATTAGCCACTTAATCAGGATATATTCTAACATTCTTCCATTTGGCCCAATTACAACAAATCTCATTCTTAATATTCATTATAATTACCTTAGTATGACAAATTACTAAATGCGAGTTATGGCGATTATATGCCATTCATTTAGCATACTTCTTTCCATATACCATAATATTTGCAATTTAACATACTAGGTCTATAAGATATATATATATATATATCTTTTTATTATGGTCCACAATAATGTCTCATAGAGACTTTTCTATTATAATTAAAATATAATATAATTTATATATACACCATCATAAGAAATAAAAAATTCATTAATGAATATCAAAAAATACTTTGTTTAGCTTAGAGTGTTAAAAACATCATTAATATATTATTCATTAATACAACCAAGACCCATTTTATGTACATGTTCTTTAAATATCTTCACTTGCAAGCCTTTTATCAATGGATTTACTATCATGAGATCAGTTCCAATATGTTTAATAGACACTCTTTGTTTTTGAACCTCCTTCTTAACAACAAAATATTTCAACTCCATGTGTTTTGTACCTCTTGAGTATTTGTCATTTTTGGAGAAGAATACTGCTGTAGAATTATCACAGTAAATTTTTAGTGGCTTGATAATGGTGCCGACAATTCCAAGTCCTGAAATAAAATTCTGTAGCTATAATACCTAGATTGTGGCTTCAAAACATGCCACAAACTCTGCTTCCATAGTCAATAAAGCAATGATAGATTTTCTGGCTCTTTTCCATGATATTGTTTCTTTAGCAAACATAAAGAGGTAACCATACATGGATTTTCTACTGTCAGTGCATCCAGTAAAGTCTGAATCTGAGTATCTAATCATATCCAAGTGGTTGTATCTCCTATATATGAGTATGTAATTCTTCATTTCTTATAGGTATCTCAAGACTTTCTTTGTAGCTTTTCAATGATCTCTGCCAGGATTACTTTGATACTTGCCTAGCATCCCGACTGTAAAACTGATATCCAGTCTTGTGCAAGTTTGCACATATATTAAACTACGCACAACAAAAGCATAAATAATTGATTGCATTTTCTTTCATTCTACATCATTCTTTGGACATTGTATGAGACTGAATTTATCCTCTTCCTATATTGGGATAATTCTGACTAAACATTTGTCCATATTAAATCTCTCTAGAATTCTTTTGATATATCTTTTTTGAGACAATCCTAGAATACCTTATGATCTGTCATGAAATATTTTTGTTCCTATCACATAGGATGCCTCTTCTATATCCTTCATTTCAAAATTCTTCAAGAGAAAATCTTTCATCTCATATAATATAATTAAATCATTTGCAGCAAACAAAATATCATCAACATATAAAGCTAAAAATATAAACTTGCTCCCACTGATCTTTTGGTATACACCGATCAACAACATTTTTTTTAAAACCAAAAGATGTTATGGTATCATTAAACTTGATGTACCATTGTCTGGACTTGTTTTAGTCAATATATTGATCTCTTTAATTTACACACCATTTGACCTTTTTTTTTTATCAAGAAACCTTCAGATTGATCCATATAAATTTTCTTCTCGAGTTCTTCATTAAGAAAAGCTATTTTCACATGCATTTGGTGTAACTCTAAATCATAATGAGCCACCAATGCCATAATAATTCTTAATGATTCTTTCTTTGAGACTGGTGAAAATATTTCTTTATAATCAATGCCTCCTTTCTGAGTATAACCCTTGGCAACAAGTCTAGCTTTATATCATTTGACACTGCCATTCGAGTCGCGCTTGGTCTTAAAGACCCATTTACATCCGACTCGTTTAGAACCTTCTGACAATTCGATAAGATCCCAGACTTTATTATCTTCCATAGATTTTAACTTATTTTTCATGGCATCAATCCATTTATCAAACTTAGCACTTTCTATGACTTGTGAAAATGAAACTAGATCTTTGTTAATTCCAATATCAAAATTTGACTCCTGTAAGTACACCACATAATCATCAGAAATAGCTGATCTTCTTTTCTTTTCAGATCTTCTTAAAGATATGTCTTGTGGCTCAGGTACGTCAAACATTTATGAATCAGTTCCTTCATGGGGTAATTCTTTATTCAAATATTATTTATTATTAAGCACAATATTTTGTATAGGTATGGATGAAGGAATACTTATGGATAATAAAATATCTACCCTAACTTTCTTTATTTCCACACTATTTCATTCATCACTCTCACTAACTTCATAATTTTCAATAAATCTTGTATTATTGATTTCAACAATTTTTGGACTATGGTTTGGATAATAAAACATATACCTTTTAGATTTCTCTGGATAACCAATAAAGTAACCACTAACCATTCGAGAATTTATTTTTGTTTCATGTGGATTATAAATTTTTGCTTCCGTTGTGCAACCCCAAACATGAAGGTGCCTTAAATTAGGTTTTTTTCTAGTTCACAGTTCAAAAGAAGTTTTTAAAACTACCTTACTAGGAACTCTATTTAGTAAATATATCGTGATTTTAAGAGCATACATCTATAATGATTTGGATAATGAGGAGTTACTTATCATACTCCTAACCATACCTATTAATGTCCGATTTCGTCTTTCAGCTATACCATTTTGCTGAGATGTACCTGGCATAGTATATTGTGCACATATACCATATTTTTTGAGAAACTTTGCAAATGGATCTAGACATTATCCTATTTCATTATGTTTTTCATAATATTCACCACCTCTATCAGATCTTATAATTTTTACCTTTTTATCTAATTTTCTTTCAACCTCATTTACAAATACCTCAAGGGCATCCACTGCTTGAGATTTTTCATGAAGTAAATAGATAAAACTATAACATGAATAATCATCGATAAAAATGATAAAATATTTATTTTCACTAAAGGATGGAACATCAAAAGGTCCACATATATCAATGTATATAATTTCAAGAAGCTGACTGCTTCTTGTGGTGCCTTTCTTATTATATTTGGTTTGCTTTTTCTTGATGCAATCTATACATTTACCAAGATCAGTAAAATCTAGATTTGGAAGAATTTCATTCTTTACTAATCTTTCTAATCTTTCTTTTGATATGTGATCCAAACGTTTATGCCATAAGTAAGTAGAATTTTTATTTAGAAAACTATGCTTAATACCATAATTATGATGCATAGTAAGAAAGGATTCAACAAAAAAATCATCAAGTTTCAATATATATAAATCATCAATAAGTACTCCAGAACCAATAAATAAAGTATTCTTATATAAACTAAAACAATCATGTCCAAACCTAAAATTAAATCTAGAAACATCAAGTTTTGAAAGAAAAACTAAGTTTTTAAACATTGAAGGTACATAAACTGTCTGTAATAGATCTAAATGATAGCCAGTATCTAAGATCAAATGATAAGTGCCTATGCCTTCAATTGGAACCTTCATACGATTTCCTATGAACATGAAGTCTTCAGTTGGATTTATGGTTTGGATCGAAAGGAATCTTTGCATCAAATTAGAAATATGAGTGGTAGCACCAAAATCAAGCCACCAAGTATTATTAGGAACTTTAGTTAAGTTTGATTCAAAACATACAAAGGTATTAGATTTACCTTTTTTTTTGAAACAAGCCTTATATTTTAAGCAGTCTTTCTGATAGTGTCCAATTTTCATACAAAAATGATACATATCTAGCTTTTGTTCCTTCTTATCAGTCTGAAGACCTTTAGTAGGCATTTTCTTTTTCTTCTTAAACTTGTTGGCTTTCTTCTTGTATACTTTACTAGCTTCTTGATTCATGAAGTTAATGGAATGATTATCTTATTTCTTCAGACTCATTTTTTCCTAAATAAGCATACTGGATAATTCACTGACATCCCACTTGTTGTTAATAGTATTATAATTAATGTGAAAAGGTCCACACTTAGAAGGTAAAGAGTTCATAATGAATTGTACTAAGAAGGAGTCATCAATAGTCATCCCCAATGACTTTAACCATACTGCAATATTAGTCATCTCTATAATATGGTTTTGCATACTATGCAATCCATCAAACTTCATGATCATGAGTTCTACCATTAATGTACCAGCGAGTGACTTATCTACAGAATGAAAATATTCTTCCAAAAGCTTTAAATATTCTTTTACACTTTTTGTTTGTGGAATAGTGCTCTTAATATTGTTGGCAGTAGTCATTCGCATGAACAAAAGACTTAATCTGTTAGAACGTTCCCATGCTTTATGATGTAACTTCTCTTCCTCACTGTTGGAATCCATAAGAGCAATAGGTTTATTTTCCAATAGTGCTAAGTCAAGATCCAAAACACCTAAGTGAAAATTGACTTGTTCACTCCATTTAAAGAAATTTAAACCATTAAATATGGTAATAGATGAAACATGCAAATGAAGAGAAACTATTGCAAAATAATACATAAATGCTCAAATTAAAATAATTATGGATTCAGAGAATTAACAATAAAAGCATCTTATAATTCTTCTTTGGATAGATATTATAACATACTATCATAATTTAATATCATTAATAATTATTTAATAGGTAATTAAATATTCTTTACCAAACATATCTGTTATCTTTGGATATACAAATATATTTGATCAAAGAATATTAATTTACCTCTGTTATGCTCACTATTCATGAAATAATTGATTCACCTTTGGGTAAATCCTAAAGTTCCAATGAATTGTGAGCATCAATTTATCTACTAAACTCTTCATTAATAGGCATTTAATCATGGATAAATAATCAGATTATGCATGTTAAAATTTTTTTAAACATTCTAGTTTGGCCACTTTGGTGACTAACAAGCTATACATAAGATCATGCATATAAATAATAATTTAAAATTTCTAATTCATGTTAAACATTCTAGATTAGCCACTTTGGTGACTAACAAACTATACATAAACATAAATCATGCATATGAAAGAAATTTCATCAATAATTAATATAAAATCTCAAGTGTTAGATATGTGTGCCCTAGAAGCCAGAATTGGCTGACACTTGTAATACACTTCTAAGAGCAAAATTATAATTTTGATTATAAATAATAAAATGAATTATTTTCTATCACATATATGTATTTAGTGTCTGTGATATATCCCTTGAGTTAATGGTAATGATAATTCATATTTTTAAGAGTTGAAAATTTAAGACATGAATTTTCATTTATTAACTCATAAAAGGCTCCTGACCATAGGATCATCATGAGGATGGTGATTGATCCAGAAGATTAGTGTACAATCGCTTCTTTATAGTAGATGAGTCTTAAATCTATGGTGTAGAGATACCGGAGCGAGAGTATAAGTACTCGTTAGAGAACAAGGGCACTGAGCATGACCATCTCGAGTAGTCATAAGGAAGTCTACCTTCTCATCAATGATTGATTCGAAGCTGCAGTGGTGTGTCTGGTTCTTTGACCTGAGGTGCATCGACAGTTCACCTTGAGGGTGTTATATTTTGACTATACCATGACTCGGTCTCCTAGCCATTCAAAACCCTGAGGTGTATGTTGGCTATAGCATGTTCATTGTAGGAACTGGATTGCACCAAGATGAAATCTATCTACCTCGATGAATGAGGAGCAGCCCTATGATGATTATGAGAATCAAGTCCATAAGCCCATGGCCATGGCAGAGAGTGAAATAATAGAAAGAGTTTCTATTAAGATTTTCACATCGATCTTGAATCAAATGATTAAATCATATGATAGAAATTAGGATTTGACGAGTTCACCTTAACCCTAATCTGATCGGGGCTCAAGATAGAAGAACTTAATCACATAAGTAGCTGCATCGAGAGGTTCTTTTTTAATTTTGATGGGTTGCCACCATTTACTGCTAGGTGTCATTGATAAATTTTGGAAGCAATTAGAATGATTTAGATGATCGATCATTCTAGTTGTCTAAATTAGAAGAGTTCTGATCCATCGAAAGATGTTTCGATGATGTTGATGATGGAGATCACGACATATCCCATTACTATACAGAACTGAACCTAACTAGGTCACACAAACAAGAGTTTAGATCTAGATATCATTAATTAGACTGATCCAGTTCAATTGATTTTAATAAGATTCAATTAGGTTCAAGGAAATCGTGCTAGCACATGATTGAGCCTAACATTCTCCTTCTATTATTATTTGAAGTTATCTCGACTGAGCCAAATGTGTTTGTGCTCACTCAGGTACCTTTACCTAGTTTGACTGAAGCTTATCCAGGTCAGAAAAGGGTTGTCTTAATTTATAAGATAAATTTAAGACAATACCTACCATTTTTCGTCACCTGCTAATTCTTGTCCTTTGACTTTGGTCAAATATTGACCTTTGATCCTTGGACATCTGTCCATGTGTCATGCACTTATTGAAGAGTAGATAGGGGCTTGTCCCCTCACTAGAATTTGGAAAGGAGGGGGTGCACGCCTAGGATGGTGTGTGCCCATGGATAGGGATGCCTGGAGTCCCATACGGATGGGACTCCAGGTTGCTTCTTGGATTCAAACTAGGTGACCCTTACCTATAGACTTTGACCAGTCTAAGGCACCATCTAAGGATGAATCTATGGGGCTCTCATCTGATTGGATCAGACGATATCATTCCATCAATCAGATTTAGATTTGATTGCACGAAGCAACACGATTGGTCGGGATGATGCAGCACTGCATGGTGCAGTAGGGTCTATAAATAAACCCTGTCTGCGCCCAACCTAAAGAGAGCTTTTTCCTAGCCACACCCCAAGGTTGCCCCTCTCCCTCCTTCATGCCATCTTCTGATCCTCTTTCTCCTCTCCACACCCAAGGGAAGTTGGGCACAAGTTTGGTGTGATTCAGGCAATCAAAAGGCGACGAGAAAGCAAGAAGGCAGCCCTGCTATAGAGATAGCAGCACATCTTCAAAAGGAGTTTTGAAGATCCTCCAAATCAGATCCAGATCTAATTTTTGGAGAATCGAAAGAGAAGGAGAAGATCTCTAGATCTAGCTCAAGTGGATATTGATAGAGGTTAGGTACTTGCGTGGCTAGATCCAGAACCTCAGGCAATCAGCAGGATCATCAATGGGTAATCGGATTACCCAATATTAAGGTAACATTAATTTAGATTTAATTTAATTTAATTTTTTTATTTATCATATCATAAAATTAGATCTAAAAAATATCATATCTAATTTATATTTGAGAAAAAATTTTTGAAATATGCCTCTTGATCCAATCAGATTTGAACAAATCTAATCCGGGAAAATCTGATTTTCCCCTTCAACTGATATCAGAGCCAGGTTTTATAAAATTTATTTAGATATAATTTAATTTAATAAATTAGTAATTTCAAATATCACATGAGATATGATTATATCTAAAATTAAAAAATTAAAAAATTAAAATTAATTAATCTAGATCTAAAATGTATGAGATACATAACTAGACTAGGAATAGAATTGTTCTATGTGTAGTCTAGTATAATCATAATTTTTATTTGATTAAATTTGATTTTAAGATCTATTTATTTACTATTTTTTGATCTTATAAATGTTATAATCAGATCTAGAAATAGAAAATAAATTAAATTTAATTTGTTCATATGAGATATGATAGTTGCTTGTTTAGATTAGTTGTAGAATAGTTCTATGAAAGGATCTAGATTAAATTTTATTTGATGTGATCAAATTTAAATTTAATTTTTTAGATGATTATGAGATAATTTAGATCTGAAAAATATGCATGATATGATGTATGCAAAATATGTTTTAATTAGATCAATTTTTATATGAGATATATGCTTAGATCTAATTAATTTTGTAGATTAGTTGTATTTCTGATTAAGGCATTCTCCTTAGTCGTCCGATCATAAGAACAAAGTTAGGTTTAAAGATCCTCTCCTCCCATTCGATGGGATTTATGATGTGTAGGCATGCTACGTATTTATCCTTAATCAAAAATTAAAAACTTACTTTCTATAAAATCCTAGATCCTGAAATCCTAGGATCTTATTTATATATTTTGTTTATGAACCCTAAACTTAATTAAGAATTAAGATTATGAAACATATTAGGTCTAAAATTAAGAATTTTCAGGTCTAAGACATGTTCATAAAATTGGGTTTGGGCTTGGGTAGCTCAATTAGGTCTAAGCAGTTGATCAAACCGAATCAAGAGTTGGTTAGATAGGATCAACACTGCTTAAATTGACTAGCCTAATAGGATTAAGTTTGGATCAAGATCGAGTCACGTAAGTGATTGATCAAGCTAAGATCTAATTAGGCTCAGTGGTTAGAGTCTGGATTATAGGCTAACTCGATTGGTTCTGGATCAACAATTTGGTGTCTAAGATAAGTTTGGCAGATACGATCGATTGATTTTTAATTGAGAGCTACTCGACTCGAATGCGTTCTTGTCGAGTTAATAGCATATCCCTTCCATCGGTCTCACTTACCTAGCCATATATGTTGACTCAGTTCTAATCTGAGGTGGTCAATAATCCAAGCTAACCCATGCCATTAGGTTAGTCATAATGGTTATAACTATGTCAAGTCTAGTTTAATGAGATCTAAATCAAATCTTCCTAAGAAAAGATTAAGTTAAGATCTTCCACCATTGTAGATGTGCAGGCCCTTCCTGGGGTTGATTGTTCTCGGTTGGTTACAGTGGTTCAGTTTCATTGGAAAGACACAACCATGTCTATTAGGCATTGGATGCTACAGGCTGGAGGATGGATTGGGCTTAATATTTTGGATACGATGAGAGACCCAATTAGGAATCTAATATGTGCAAATGATGGGTCTGACTTAACTAAGAAGTGGATCAATATTTCAGACATGATGAGATTCATGAATTAGAGATCAAGTTGGGGTGCACCATGATTAGAGAATCATTGAACAAGAGTTGTTCACTCATTGGCTAGCCCATCACCAATAACTGTTAGGTGAGGTGATGAGTAAGTCGGTGGGACTGCACCATCCACTAGAAATTAGTAATCATGAAGATTTTTACATCTCTATAGAGAAAGTGTAGGGATCCAAGAAAATAGTAGAAGCTAATTTATTTAAAAATAAAATTTTTAAATAAATTAGTTAAGTTTTAATTACAATATCTAACTAGAAATTTTGATTCTCTATAGAAAAATGTCTGCATCCAACCCATTAGCACGAATCCTGGACACCCATAGATTGATCGGACCCAATTACAAGGATTGACTTCAAAACTTTAAAATTATTTTGGATTTCGAGAAGTTAACTCATGTATTGGACGAGGACCCTCCCACCTTACCAGCTCGTCCATCCGTTGAACAGAGAGCATCTCTGGATAAGTGGACAGACGAAGATAATAAGGCCAGATACTACATGTTGGACTCGATGTCTGATGAACTTCAGTGCCAATATGAAGATATCAGGACTGCTCACCAAATGTTGGCTCACCTATAGGAGATGTTTGGTGAACAGAGTCGTGCAGCCAAGATGTATAATGACTATTCAAGGCTAAGATGTATAATGGACAGTCAGTCCAAGATCATTGTCTGATGATGATCAAGAACTTGAAAGAGCTTGAGAAGCTCGAAGTGAGGTTGGACTTGGATCTGCAGAATGATATAATTTTGCAATCCTTGACTGATTCATATGGGCAGTTCATCATGAACTACCATATGCATAAACTTCAAAATTTCTTGGCTGAACTTATGAACATGCTGGTTACTGCTGAGCTTTCCATGAAAAGTTCTAAAGGCTCAGTTCTTGCTATGAAATGGACTTTTTACAAGAAAAAAGTCTTTTGGAAAGAAGAAGAAGTCTGTGAAAAAGCAGAAGGTGGAAGGAAAAAAGAAGAAAAAGGCAGAGCTAAAGAAGAAGGCCGCTGACAAAGAAAAATATTTTTATTGCAACAATGACGACCACTGGAAGTGAAACTGCCCTACTTACCTGGCCACCCTAAAGAAGAAGGAGGCATGATCTTCTGGAGGTATCTTCGTTATTGAGTCTAACCTTATGATTTGTTTTGCATCCAGTTGGGTGCTTGACTCTGGTTCTAGTGCTCACTTGTGCACTTTCATGTAGAATCTTGAGGATAGCAGGAGGCTAAGGGATGGTGAGATGATCCTGCACGTCGAAATGGAGAAAGAGTTACTGCTATGGCCGTGGGAACATACCCTCTTTGACTACCATCTGGTTTAGACTTAGTTTTAAAAGATTGTTATTATGTGCCTGCAGCAAGCAGGAATTTGATTTCTATTTCTTGCCTTGCATTAGAAGGCTATGTAATTAGTTTTCTTAAGGACCATTGTAACATTCTTTATGAAAAAAATAAAATTGCAAGTGGTTTCCTTATTAATGGTCTTTATCAGTTACATATTGATGTATCTATTTTTAATATCGAGCAAAATGTGAATACCATAAAATGACCTAGGGATAGTCCAAATGATATATATCTATGGCACCTAAGACTAGGTCATATAGCAGAAGATAGGACTAACAAATTAAAAAAAATTGGGCTATTGAGTCCATTGACTTCCAAGTCATATCCAATTTTTGAATCCTATCTTCATGGCAAAATGACTAAACTCCCTTTTGTAGGACATAGGAAAAGGGCCACGGATCTCCTTGCCCTAGTACATACTGATGTATGCGGCCCATTTGATGTGCCGGCTAGAGGCAACCTAGTCTACTTCATAACCTTTACCGATGATTTATCTAGGTATGGGTATGTGTATCTTATGAGATACAAGTCTAAAGTCTTTGAAAAGTTCAAAGAATTCAGACATGAAGTAGAAAAGCAAATTGAAAAACCCATTAAGGTTCTTCGATTAGATCGAGGAGGTGAATACCTTAGTCGAAAATTCCTAGACTATCTCAAGAAAAATGGTGTAGTCTCTCAATGGACTCCATCTGGAACATCTCAACTCAACAGGGTCTTAGAACGGAGGAACCGGATCCTATTAGATATGGTCCGATCCATGATGAGCTTCACAGACCTTCCTGATTTTCTTTAGGGATATTTTTTGTTAACTGCAATATACTTACTAAATTGGGTTCCTTCTAAAACTATTTCTACCACACCGTATGAGATATGATATGATAAGAAACCAAGTCTGAGTCATCTCAAAATTTGAGATTGTCCAGCTCATGTCAAAAGACAATAAGCGGATAAGTTAGATTTTAAGTCCTTCAGAGCTCGATTTATAAGATATCCTAAAGAGTCATTAGGATATTAGTTTTACATTCCAGAAGATCACAATGTGATTGTGAGTCGATATGCCATTTTTTTTGAAAGATAGTTTATTCAAGATGGTGGCATTGGAAAGAAAATCAAGCTCGATGAGAAAGTCTCATAAGAGCAACGAGCTAAGGACCTAATGGAACCAAATCAGGTTGAGCCAATCCATTCACTATCTCCTCCACCTCGTAGATCGAAAAGGATTTCTCGTCCCTTTGAGAGGTACTTAGGTACTATTTTAGAGGATGTAGAGAAAATGTTCCTAGTAGGTAATGGGGTTCATGGTGATAATCCCAAAACCTATAATGAGGTGATATCAGATATTGACTCCGAGAAATGGTTAGAAGCAATGAAGTTAGAAATTAACTCGATGCACTCAAACCAAGTTTGGACCTTGGTAGATCCACCAGAAGGTATAATACCTATTGGGTGTAAATGGATCTACAAGAGAAAGATTGGTGCAAATGGGAATGTGGAAACATTCAAGGCTAGATTAAAAAAAAAGAGAGGGATACATCGAGCCCAACATGTAATATCTGGCCTATTATCTTCGTCAATCCATTTTTCCAGAGACGCTCTCTGTTCAACGAAATGGACGGACTGGTAATGTGGGAGGATCCCTGGTCCAAAACATGGTTAACTTCTCGGAACCCAAAATAATTTTATAGTTTCCTGAGCAATCTTTATAATTGGGTCCAGTCAGTCTATGTGTGTCCAGGATCGTGCCAATGGATTTGACGCAGACATTTCCTATAGAGAGTCAAAATTAGTTAGATACTGTAATTTGACTTGACCAATTTGTTTAAAAATTTATTTTTAAATAAATTAGCTCCACTATTTTCTGGATCCCTACACTCCCTCTTAGAGATGCAAAATCTTCATGATTAATGATTTTTTAGTGGGTGGTGCGGTCCACCACTGACTATCATCACCTCACCTAACAGTTATTGGTGATGGGTTAGCCAATGATGAACAACTCTTGTTCAATGATTCTCTAATCATGGTGCACCCAACTTGATCTCTAATTCATGAATCTCACCATATCTAGAATATTTGATCCACTCCTTAGTTAAGTCAGACCCACATTTGCATAGACTCTTTCTAATTGGTCTCTCACGTATCAGAATATTAGCCAACTCATCCTCCAGCCATAGCATCCAATGCCTAATAGACATGGTTGCTCTTCCAATGTGAACTGAACCACTGTATCCAGGAGAACAATCAACCCGAGAAGGGCCCGATATCTAAATGGTGGAAGACTCAGACTTAATCTTTTCTTAGGAGAATTTATTAGGTCTCATTAAACTAGACTTGCTTAGTATAACAATTATGACTAACCTATGGCATGGGTTAGCTCGGATTATTGACCACCTCAGATAGAACTGGTCAACAATATGGCTAGGTAAGTGAGACCGTGGAAGGAATAGTCATTAACTCGACAAGAACGCATTCAGGTCGAGTAGCTCTCAAATTAAAAAACCATCGTCGTCTATGCCAAACTTACCTTAGACACCAAATTGTTGATCAGAACCAAATGGTTGCCTAAAATCAAGACTCTAACCTCTGAGCCTAATTAGATCTTGCTTGATCGTGACTCAATCTTGATCCAAACTTAATCCTATTAGGCTGGTCAATTAAGCATGTTGATCCATCTAACCAACTCTTGATTCGGTTTGATCAACTGTTTAGACCTAATTGAGCTACCAAGCCCAACCCAGTATTATGAATATGTCTTAGATCTGAAATTCTCATTTTAGACCTAATTATTTCCATAACTTAATTCTTAATTAAGTAGGGTTCATAAACAAAATATAAATAAGATCCTAGGATTTCAGGATCTAGGTTTAGAAAGTAAGTTTTATTTTGATTAAGGACGAAACGCAGCATCCCTACACATCATAAACCCATCGAATGGAAAGAGAGGGCCTTTAAACCCTTCTTGTTCTTATGACGGACGACCAGAGGAACGCCTAATCAGAACATTCAAATACTACAAAAAATATCGATCTAATCATATTATCTCATATATAAAGTAGATCTAATCATACATATTTTGCATAACATCTCATGTATCAAATCATGCATATTTTCAGATCTAAATTATCTTAATAATAACTAAAAAATTAATTTAAATTGATCTAATCAAAATAATTCTAATCTAGATAATTATGTGAAACTATTCTACAACTATCTAACAGCATCAATCATATCTATATGAATTCAAAAATTAAATAATTTTTATTCGTATTTTTAGATGTTATTAATATTTATAATATCAAAAAATAGTAAATAAAAAGATTAAAACATATTTAATCAATTAAATAAAAATATGCAAAGAATATTCTATAGAACTATTCTATTCTAGACTATCATGCATATCTCTAATCTTAGATCTAAATTATTTAATTTTAATTTTTTTAATTTTAGATCTGATCATATCTCATGTGAATTGAAATAATTATTTCTAATTAAAATAATTAAAATTAATCTAAATAATTTAAACCTGGCTCTGATACCAGTTGAAGGGAAATCTGATTTCCCGATAGTTCGTTCAGATCTGATCAGATCAAGAGATATATTTCAAAAATTTTTTCTTGATCCAATCAAATTTGATATATTTCAGATCTGATTCTTATTATTTAATAAAATAAAATTAAAATTAAAATTAAATCAAATTTAATTTATCTATTGGGTAATCCATTACCCTGTTGATGATCCTATTTGCCGGAGGTTCTGGATCTTAGCCATGCAAGCGCCTGCCTCTATCGTATCCACTAGGTTGATCTAGAGATCCTCTTCTTCTCTATCAACACCTTCAAAAATTAGATCTAAATCTGATTGAAGGATCTTCAAAACTCTTTTGAAGATGAGCATCGTCCTTTCAGCAGCGCAGCCTTCTTATTTTGATCGCCTTTCTTTGATCTGAATCCACCAACTAAGGTCCAAAACTCTTTTGGACGTGAGAGCAAGGGGAGAAGAGACATGACGTGGAGAAGAAGGGAAGCAGCCTGGGCGTGGAGAACTATGAATCTCATCATATCTATATCTCATACATCTGAGTTGGATATAGGTCTTATTTATAGACTGCTGTGATCCAACTTCTCTTCTTCCCAACCAATCACACTCCTTGTGAAATCAATCTAAATCTGATTGGTAGGAATAGGTCCCCTAGATTCCTCCTTAGAGGTGCCCTAAGACAGTCAAGTTGGTCTAAGAAGAACTCTAATTGAATCCAAAAAGGAGATGGAGTCATTGTCCAACAGGACTCCTAGGCCCCTCCAACTTGGGCCATACGCTAGGTGGCGTGCACCTCTCCTTGCCAGTTCTAGCAGGGGGGACAGGCCCCACCACCCTCCAATAGGTGCATGACATGTGGTCAACAAGTCAAAGTGTCAATGGTCAAGTTTGACCAATCAAAGAGTAACTTTTGACCAAAGTCAAAGAACAAGAAATGTAGGTGACAAAAATGGCAGTAGTGTCTTACAAAATAGACAACCTTTTCTGACTTGGACAACCTCCTGTCAACATATGAAGGCCTCTGTTTGAAGCACAAACCTTTGGCTCAGACAGGACAACTATTAATAGCAAAAAGAAGAAGTTAGGTCAATCGAGTGCTAGCACGATTTCCTTGAACCTAATTGAATCTATTCAAATCAATTAAACTAGATCAGTTCAATTGATGATCACCAGATTCAAACCTTGTTTGTGTGACCAGTTAGGTTAGTTCTATATGTAATGGGATATGTCTGATCTTATCATCACATCATCGAAACTCCTTTCGATGGATCAGAACTCTTCTGATTTGACAGCTAGAATGATCGATCATCTAAATCATTCTAATTGCTCCCAAAATCCACAGTGACAACCTAGCAGTAATATGGTGGCAACCCATCAATAAGCGAACCTCTTGGTGCAGCTACCTATGTGATTAGTTCTTCTATCTTGAGCCCCAATCAGATTAGGATTAAGGTGAACTCGTCAAACCTATCTCTTCATATGATTAATCATTTGATTCAAGTCCAATGTGAAAATTAAATAGAAACTCTTTTTTATTATTTCACTTCTACCATGGCCATGATTTTGGACTTGATTCTCATGATCATCATAGGGCTCTCCTCTACCACCGAGGTAGATAGATTCCATCTTGATGCAATCCAGTTCCTACAATGAACATGTCATAGCCAACATACACCTCAGGGTTCCATATGGCTAGGAGACCGAGTAATGGTGTAGTCAAACTATAACACCCTCAAGGTGAACTGCCGATGCATCTCAGGTCAAAGAACCAAACACACTACTGCAGCTCGAGTCAGTCATTGATGAGAGGTAGACTCCCTAATGACTACTCGAGGTGGTCACGCTCAGTGCCTCGTTCTCTAATGAGTACTGTAACTCTCGCTCTGATGTCTCCACACCATAGACTCAAAGACTCATCTACTAAAGAGAAGC